>JANHJO010004304.1:208515-223778 GCA_032468235.1 Pseudoxyrhopus heterurus
TATTCAAAGTCATCTGCTGATTGTAGATACTTTGGAGTTAAAAGCTATTCCATATGCAACATGACTTAATATTTTTTTAAAAGAAAAAAACAGCAACAAGCCAGTATTCCCATACGGGGTTTCTCTATTGTGACTATTCAAATGACCGCTCAGATTTGTGCAAACTTTTGTGTTCTCACAGCTCTTCACAGTCAAGATGTTACAAGACCTAGTGAATGGGGAAAAAGAATGTTCTTAATATAATATTTAATTGTGGTTGTGGTAGGAAACCCAATGGGAGGCAAACTGAAGGGAGTCTTTCCTTCTCTTGCATTCTGTGGCTCCAGAATTCACAGCTCATGTCCATGTTGGCTAGGAATTTGATGATGATTATCTCAGCTTGCCTGGTGAACGTAACATTGGGGAAGGCTGACATAAGGTATATAGAGTTGTAGCGCTGGCATGCAAAATTCAGTAATGCTACATTAGCAGCAGCCTTATAATAGTGTCTGAGGATTTACTGTATTTAGAGAAATTAATCTTTTTTAGCTTGGTAATAATTCTAATAATAGGCCAGAGTGTATTAGATGATTCACATAAACTTCTTTAATACATGTTGCTTTAAGCTTACAGCAAATAGATACAATCCTCATTGAGGTTTTTTAAATTTTCGGTGTAATACAGTTTTGTAACACTTCTAAGTACTTTACCTTTTGAAGTTTATTATTAGACTTCGTTTCCTGTTCTTATCCTTTGTTGTACTATTTGTTTTTAAAAGTTCTCTTGGTCACAAAATAGATGGTTAATATGTTTTTTCATAACTGTCTTGGCTTTGGTTATTGATATTTCAAGCAGTAAAGATGTTTTAACCACTCTCTAGAATTAAATACTTTCCAACAAGCAATATGAAGCATTCTTGCCATTATATACCAACAGGAGTCTAGTGATGTGTACGTTTATCTGTGCGTGCACATTGATACACAAACTTTCTCAAGCAAGGTATAATACAGGAGCATGTTAAGAACCTTGCCATATGGTTTATAGTTGCTGTGTCCACATAAAGGGCAGATAAGCCAACATATTTGAGACAGTTTTGTTTTCATCTGCTGTAAATTATTTTCAGGATTATTCTGCCTTTACAGAAATAGTATTCCTTTAGTTTTGGAGGGTACAAAGATAAAAAGGCAGTTTCTGGAGAATGGGAGGAGCAAGATGAGATGTGTAATTCCAGGCTATTCTTCTAGGAAAGATGGATCAGTTTCAACAGTGTCTTGCCAATCAGAATCTTGGATTACAGGTAGTCCTCGACTTATGACCACAATTGAGCCCAACATTTCTGTTGATAAGTGAGACATTTGTTAAGTGAGTTTTGCCCCACTTTACGACCTTTCTTGTCACAGTTGTTAAGTGAATCACTGCCATTGCTAAGTTGGTGACATGGTTGTTAGGTGAACCTTACTTCCCCATTGGCTTTGCTTGTGAGAAGGTTACAGAAAGTGATCACATGACTTCCTGGGACATTGCAACTGTCATAAATATGAGTCAGTTGTCAAGTATCTGAATTTTGATCATGTGACCATGGAGAAGGTCACAAGTCACCTTTTTCAGCACCATTGTAACTTTGAATGGTCCCTAAGCAAACCGTTGTAAGTCAAGGACTACCTGTATAAGGTAATTATTTATTGACTTGACGTGCAGCTAGGATCTTTTTCTCCCCACATGCTCTTTACCCGTAACACCATAAGATAGTAGGCAGAGCAAGTTCTATGCATAGGCCTTCTGATTTATCAGTGAATGGAGATCCATTCAGGTTTCAAATCATACGAGAGAAGAGTTGATTGCATGATTTGGAATGGCAGAAGGTGGGAATTTGAAAGGATGTGTGATATGAACGATGGGTTAACAGCTGTTGCTGCTTATGTTCTAAAAAAAAACACATTTTCACAGGTGGAAAGGTTTTTCTGTGCATGTGGATGTGGTCAAACTAAACAGCTATTATAGATTGTCAGAATGATGGACAAAAGCCATGAATGGTTAATTGCTATTCAGTTACTTTTGAACAGAGGCATGGTTCCCAGTGTAAAGATTTATCTTTCAGGTGTTTGCAGAGTTTGCTACTACGTTAGAGACTATTTATCAAGAGAATCACCTGGCAAAAGACAAAAAGAACGTGCTTAAAAGTGAGAGAAATCCTAATGCTTTCTGTGCAAAAGATAGAGACATTCTGAGCATATTGCAATGCATTGAAAATCTCCCTTCTTTGCATGCTTCTTTCCCATTGTTTATAGGTTGAGGTGTGGTTACTTGAATGCTTAAGAAGCAAATCTCTCCAGATCAGTAGGCCTGGGGAATACATCCTTCAAAGAATGGGAAATCATGCTTCATTAGAGGCTTCTATAACTGGACTTGCATGCTGTGTCACTTCCATTTCATTTCCCAGTATAACTATATGATAATAGAAGCAGCAGGAGCAACAAGCAATTTCCCCAAAGAACATTTTTAATTTTTTTTTTAAAAAAACCCTCCAACAATGAGCTTGAGGTTGATTTTTGCATTCACGTGTCCTGTTCGTAAGAGTTCTCTCAGATCGTTGACCTGTACTGATTTAAGAATTTTTCTGATTGAGATGCAAGGAGCATTGAGAGAAAAAGCACTAGCTAAATCACATATCAAAGGAATGGGAAGTCACTGTGCTTTGGAGAAAAACCTCTTTCACTCTTTCCTTGTAAATGGAAAGCAATATTTTTTAAAAAAATTCTTTGCACTTCATTGTATCTGCTTGCTACATACAGGCGTGAGAATCTGGGAACAGATTTTCTTACAGGTAGAAATCCGAATGCCGTAAAGATAAAGTACGGTAGTGCAAAGAAATCCATGCCCACTTGTTCAGTTAGGATGCTTCCATCGTCTTGGAATCAGACCCAGAAAAGTTTCTGATTGCACAGTTAACGTACAAAAAAATAATATGTGTTTTGTCTATGGAGACTCTCAGTCATCCAGGTCTTGGTTGTCCCAAAGGTGCTTTTTCAAGAGACAACTAGACTTTTTGGTTTTTCTTTGAAGACATTTCTTCAGTTTCCTGGATGAGAAGCAAAATGTCTTCAAAGAAAAACCAGAAAGCTAAAGAAGCTTCTTGGATGAGAATCGAAACGTCGTGAAAGAAAAACCAGAAAGTCCAGTTGCCTCTTGAAAAAGCACCTTTGGGAGAATAAGTTGGTTATTTCCGACGTTTAGAGAATACGCATTATAAACTTTTTGCGTAAAACAGGAAAAAAAAGTTTTGATGTTTTTGCTGATTAGGAAAAAAATAGATTATAGAAAAAAAATGGAAGTTATGCTATAACCACAGAGTAAGAGGTCAATGTATATGTATACATATAATTGTTGTAAAGGAGCTATTTCTTTATATGCTTTCTTCCCCCCCTCCCCTGCATTTTTGGCTTTGTCTCTTTTCTCTTTCTTTTCCTTCTTCTAAATTATTAGTTTCCATTAGTTTTTATCTTTCTTTATTAAAATCTTTATAATAAAGTTATATGGAAAAAACTCCACATTGGTTAGTTATTAAAATGTAAGGTAATTTGAAGTTTGCGTTGATACACCCCTTTTTAATATTTACGTCCGTTTATCTCAGTATCTTACAGTAGCGTAGAGATGAGAAAAAAAAACTCTGGTGTTTTTAATGTAGTATTTCGGTGGTCTGTGATTTGCAAAATTGTCAATGGGTGGTAGAAGACCTGGAATCCAAAATGTGCTTTCAATTTCAGTGTTTTTTTATTTTCCAAAAGAAAACGCTGCACTCTCTCTGGAGGTTTATACCACTGTTGGCACAGTTGCCTTTACCTTGTTTCTGGGCAAAGCCCCTCCATGAGCAGACTCGTATTACATTGTGGTAGCATTGCCAGACACTCCTGTTGCCGGTTTTATTGTGCATCTTCTGAGCTAGTGAGCTACAAAGGGATTGTACAGCATGACAGGGAATTTCAACCACCACGTTATCTTGGAATTGGCCGATTGATGATTGCAGTTCACCGTTTCAACACTCTGAAAGCCAATACAATTTGAGTTAGCTGTGATGACTGCCAGTTTAAATACCGCAGTGAATTTCTGTCAAATAGCTAATATACAGAATGGGGAATTGCAGAAAACTTGATCACTAGAACCAATTTAGTCGATTTTGGCCTCCAGCTACAGAAAATGAACTTAAATCTAGTTGACTGTCGCTACGTACTTTTTGTGGCATTATTCTGTCTGCGCAGGCTCCTCAGAGTGGAACTTTTGAGAGACGGTACAAAAATTCATAACTGATGTCAACGGATGATATTTTCACTGGATAGCAGGCAGAGGTTTCCAAAAGTTGCTGCCTTTTGAGCAGTATGTGTCTTGTTAAGATGCATGTTATGAATTTCTAAAATCTTCATTTTTGATGTTTGTTTGTTTTTTAATGAAAACCGGGGCCTTTTCGACACAATTATAGAATGTGTTAAGGCAGCAGCCTGTTAACAAAAATTGGGAGATTGTTGGAAATGGAATCTGCCTACTGGGCTCTACAAAATAGCATTTAAAAGAAATTAGATATCGCTGCCTTTTTAAAAATCCTTCCTCCCCATGTCTTATATCAGAAAAGTTAATTATAATATAAATAATTCCTTGTCTCGGTTATGCAAAAAGCAGTAGGTGTGACATAAATATTTTTTTTCTACACGATTTAACTTTAATTGCCAGGGGAACGTGACAAGAATCGCATTCTTCAGAATGGTTCTTCCCCCGCCATGACATGAAACACACATGCATTTCAGATTCTCATAGCTGTCATAACTCTGGAGATCAGTCTCGGTTGAAAATAGTACGATAGTCTGGCAATTAACCAGTGCTGTGTTAATTCCATTTACGACTAAGAGCAGATATCAGCAACTAGGTATGCGCAAAGCCTTCCACACCAGGAACAATAGATTTTGCACTTCCCTGTCAGCAGTAAGCATTGCTTTGCTAAAGCATGGATATGATTTTCTGTTCCCATCTCAACACTGCCAAAGAGCTTGTACCTTTTTCAACTCGGAATGATATACAGAATGATGGTTGAGTGAGGTGTGTGCTAGCTACTTTATCAATAAAAAAACGGGTACACGGGAAAAAATGTGGAAAAATATTTAAATGGATGTTCAGTTTTAAACCTGGTACAGATGCTATGTGGGTGTAGAAGGTGCAAACTGTAACTCGGTTCTTATAAACAATTGCAAGGTTTGCAATTAAAACAGCCTTTCTGCTTGGAAAACATAATTTCTGCGCTAAATGGTCATGCCACTATTTATGTGGGGTTATGGCTTAATAAGAACCCTTGTGGGAGTAAGTATAGAAACTTTCTCTGAGTTTCTTCCTATCCTGTCCTTCAATCTTAAGATTTTTTAAAGGGGCAAACAACCCCTTCTACGTCTGGATAATGTGTAGATTATCATCATGCTTAAACTGGCCTTATTAAGCCTGAAATCAGTGGATTCTTTCTTTTCTCAACTTCTTGATCTTCAAGGTACTGTGACTAATGAGATGGTCATTCTTATGACTCCTTTATGATACATAAGACAGTTCATAGCAAGGTGTTTGTGGCTTCCCTTTACAGTTTCAAATTTCACTTACTCGTCTAGGTTTCTCCTTTCACTTAAATATATGAAAGTTTAGAGAAAGGAGACTGCAACACTTTTTAAAACTTTTGGCAGTGTGCATTCCTGGTAGCATGTTTTTCATTTAGAGTAGAATTCAGTTTTGTTCGATATAATGAATTCCTTAGGACTCCCCTGAAGGTTAGCGGAGTGATTCTTGAAACATGTTACTAAGGAAACTTGACAATAAAATTTTGTGGACTGAATCTATGATCTTGGGGCCATGACTTTTAAAGCATCTTGTGTAATGCTTGCCTTAATGTCCTTGGCAGTTGCTGGAGAATTGTTCCACCTGTCTTCTGAATATTAACTCCCATATCGCATACTATTGTGGAGAACAAGCTCCATGTTAAAAAAAATCTGTAGGGTAATTCTCACACCCACTTGACATGGCTGACAAATAAATGAAGAAGTTATTGCAAAGAAAACTTAGGAATGAGCATGAAATAAATAAGCATGCGAATGGTGAGCTGTTCTTTGTTATTCCTAATGGAAAACATCTGATTGAAATCAACATCATGATTTAAAACAAGTGAAAGAAGTATTTAAGAATGGTTGCTGATTTTAATTTTCTTTTGTTCTACATTTTAAAGCCACAATTGGGCATTTGTAAGGGCAATAGATTTATGTGCGTCTGCTTATTGGGATGGTTGGTAGACAGACAAAACACATAAGCATACACGCTGCCCTATCCTCATGGGATGTCCCTGATGCTCTAGTTCAAGGGTCCCAAACCCCCAGGCCGCGGACTGATAACTGGGCTGCCTCCCTCTCCTCAGCACCACCGCCACCGCTTGTCCATAAAGCCAAAAAGGTTGGGGATCGCTGCTCTAGTTGGTAGAAGTGCTGAAGGTGGAAAAATAGGGAAAATATCAAAGGTAGTCACCCAACTAGATACATATAAAGCACTTCTGTTTGAAGCATAAGAATGCAAATTTGTAAATACTAGGCCACTTCAGATGATACTTCCCATATTTTCCAGTTTGAGAAACATTGACAATAAATCAGAATCCACTTGCCCAAATTGCTTCTATTCACATCACTGCAGAGAGAAATGCAGAATTAAAGGCAAGTTTTTTTCTCCAGCAGAAGCAACATAATTTGTGTAGAGAATTAGTCCATTCTTATGCCTGTTTACTCAAAAGTAAGTCTCTGTTCACAGAGCTTATTAGGGTTACAACCTTAGTTAATCAGTACTTGAAGAAAGATCAAGTTTGGGGCTTACTGTGCTAATATCATCCAAACAGGTAGTAAGCAGCTGAGTACACAATCAAAGTTGGTGGCTTTAATGACTTGATATACTTAACTTCCCAAATTAGTGATGGAGAAAGGGCCAAAAAAAAAAAAAAAGTCCAGGGAAGGCTGAGGAGGAGTATGTAAAAAGTAAGGATGTGAATCTGTGTTTGGAGAAGCCTTTGTTGCCTTTCGGGTATAGTCGACCTTGAGTATAGCATATTTTAATATCTGTGTAAAGTTTTATTCCAGTCTTGTATTGAGTCAGCTTATTTGTATTTTTTTCATTTGGTACTGTGTGAAGAGATAGTTCTTTATTAGTGCCTATTTACTTATACTGTACTTACTTATTTTATTATTATTAGCATATCAATGTCTATTCTTGGATATACTTTGAACTCTTTGATAACAATCCCGGGGAAGAGAAGCATATAAAAGATCATGATCTTTTATTAAAATTTCAAAATGTGTTTCCTTATGTCAAGAGCAAGTGGACAGTAATGGATATTACTGGTGAAGGGTAAACACATGTGCAGGGGTTGAAAGTTTATAAAGCGTTCAGGGCAGAAGTATCTGGTATGACTAATGAAAGCTATGAAATCGACAGCAATGTGGATGATTGTATTACCATGCAAGCTTTGTTTAACTCTGGTGTTTCCAGTATCTGTATGTTTCCCTCTTCTGCTTTGTACAAATGTTGCGCATAGTGTGCTTTCGGTCATGGGCTGAGCTCTCACTGTTCTAAACAACAGTTACGGTAGTTTAATTTGATTTTGATTTAAATGTGATATGTGTTCCTAGCCATTGAAGTTTATCTACCGTTCTTCAAGTATTTTCCACTTACAGGGATGTGTAAAGGAGTAGAAAGTCACGGAGTAGAACTCTAATAAGAAAGTGGAACTCTTAATCCCTATCTTGCCTAACGTTTTAGTTGGGTGTCAGGGTGTTTCTGCAAGAAATTAATTTGAAAGCTAGTACGCCAGCGCAAGAGGAAAGCTGGTAGTTTACAAAGGCAAAATATGGAAGCTTCTGCTAAAAAGTTGCAGTAGGTTTAGGTCTTAAGAATCTTCTGTCACTCACAATAATAATAGGGTAGCTCCTGAATGTTTGGGGATTGAAACATTCACAATTCCCATCAGTCAGTCGATTCTGAGATTTTAGTCCCAATTCCTTGGGAGAGTGCCTGGTTTGGGAAGATTGCTCAAGAGAGATTAAGAGACTTAGGGATGTGTTTAGCATTGGGTGTTGTACAGTTTCAGGTTACTGTACAAACTGTGGCATATATAGATCATTTGTTAACGTTTAATTTTATCGAGGAAAAGCAGCCTTGCCTTTTCACAAGGAAGAGGATGCTGTAAGGTAGAATGTCTTTTAAAGTTTCAAAAAAATTTCAACTTTTTTTGGGGGGGGTAAAAAGAATGCTGAAGACTTGTAGTATGCCTTGTTAAATATTTCTGAAACAATAATGCAGGTGTTTGTGTGTGAATAGGAATATACTTCACAAGCCATGTCATTGGAGAAAGAAGCTACAGACTTTTCTCTTTTACGAAAGGGAGGAATCTTGTGATCCATTATTCCAAAGCAGACACTCAAATCCTGTCCTAAAAAAATGAACGTTGGTTGAATCACTTTTCATTCATGATAATCCCTGGTTGATAAACCAGTGGCAGTGACTTTTTACTGCAGAAGAATAAAAAATGCATTATTAAAACACCCTCATTCATCTGTGTTCTTGGGATAAGATTGGGCTTTGTTAAAAAAACTTTGTCTCTTTGAAGCAGCTCCCTATTTGTCATCCAAATGAACTCAGGTTCTTAAGGTAAGAGTTATTTGAACTGCATAGGAGCTTGCAAGAATGGATGGCTGTTGGGAAGCAGTTGCTCCTTCTTCTTTTTAACTTGTTATTGACAAAACCCTCAAAGCAGTGTACCAAGAGGTCATGGCAAGGCTCTTACGCTATAGTCTCTGTGATTGGGAAGCCTAAATATTTATCCTGGTCTGTCCCTAATGAAAACAAATTGTCAACAGTTGTTCAGTAACTGACTAAATTAAAATCTGTAATTAGTCAATTAGATTAAAGAGTTGGCACAACCTGATTGTATCATGCTGGTTAGGTTATTAAGAGAAAGGGTGTGATTTTTAATTACTGCATGCTAATTTTGACAGTTTCAAATGGAAACAGACGTTACCCCCCACTACCCCCACCTCACAACATGCGGTGTCGATTAAAAAAAAAAAACCAAAGCAAAATGTAGTTGGTTCCTCAAAAGCTCCAAAGTTTTGTCTCTAAATCTAGGAACTGTTTCGGTTGGGTAGACCCATAGGTGGTGGTCAGTGCCTTGGAGTTGAGTAGGAAGGGAGGTGTCAGGGAGAAGAGGCTTAATTAAATTCTGCTGAGTTAATTAATTAATTAAATTTTGGTTGACCATTTACTTTAAGGGCAATGAAATGTACAATTTGATAAGGCAGCTGCTGGATGTACTTGTTTAGGGAGAGAGGAAATACTTGTGGGAGACAAAAGATCTGGTTGCTAGAATACTGTACTGACTCAGAAGTTCATTTGTGCTTTTGATGCTCTTGGTATGACTTGTTTATTACAGTAGAGGCAAATCGTATGGCTCTTCATCTCTCACTCGCCCTGTTTAAAAATGACCGGAGAGCCTTAGCTAACGGATGTGGTGATGATGCTGGTGACATCGAAGTGAATCATCTCCCTTCCAGTCTTCCTCTACTCTCCCCTTTTATTCCACCACTTTCAATAAGGTTTAAAGAAAAGATGCATTTCAAAAAAAAAGGACCATTCGGCTGACTTCAAAGCATTATGTTTCATCAAGGCGGGTACACACCTTTGCACAACGTGTGTAAATCTCTCCTCCTTCCAATGTTTTCCCCTCTCACAGACACATCCACACCATTTTGCTGCAGGCCAGTGGGTCCTGTTCCTTTGGCTGTGCTAGTGGTGGCCTCTTGAATGCATTTTGTCCTTCTGAGTTGACCTCAGCTCCACCCCTGCAAGAAGAAAAAGAACTTTGTGAAGGGGTGTGTGTGCGTGGATGTGCGTGTCTGTAAGCTGCTGACAGATTTGTAGCTCTGAGTAAATACAAATCTTGTAAACCTTCCTTCATTTCCTTTCTGCCCGTCCTTTCAGGGGAACAAAGAAGCTCAAAGCCATTCACACACAAAAGCCAGAGAAGACTTTGCTCTGCTTCGTGTTCCTCTCCCAATCATGCAGGAATGGGGAGAAGTAAGGAGGGATTGTTCTTTCCCTTTCGGAAAGCTGACAATGAAGCTTTTGCTTGAATTGGTGCATCGTGGGTGAATATGAGTATGACTTTCCTGTTCTGCTGATCATTTCCTTCCTTACCTTGGAAGCTTGAATTTTATCCTACTTTTTTTGTAGCCCATTTCGTAGTGTCTCATTTCAATACAATCCTTTTTATTTTTCTGATATACTCCATTTACTCCGTCTTTGAAACCTTAATCTCGAAGCGGGTGGCAGATGTGTTTGCTTATAATTCAGTAACAGCAACTTTAAAAAAAGAGTAATGTAATTATTTGTTTAGAGCAAGATTCGGGTGGAGATCACTGGCCCAAAATTGTGGCCTAGTGTTGTAAGAGTTTCAGCAGCAGGTTTTAGAAGAAGGCAAGATAAAGGAAAAGTTGCTTTCTACGCAGACTTTTGGTGTCTGGGTGGATATAGTCATATCAATTTCCTGGCCCACAGTGTGAAAATGATTTGATGTAGTCTTCTCATGAGATATTTTTTGGCTTCCTAGTACAGTTTATGAACTTGATATTCCCTGATGGCCATTGTCATTCAAGTATTCACCAGGGCCTTGCTTTACTTAAGGGCCAAGATAAGATTAGTCAGGTTCTACAGTTTTCAAGTAGGCAGAAAATATGCAAAACTTGGTTTTCCATTCCCTAATGCTTGCTAATAAGGAACACACTAGATAAGGGAATGGTGCAATTGTACAATGAACAAAACTTTGCTTTAAAGACTTTAGAACCACCAAGTATTGTTAGGAACAGAAAAGGTAAATCCTAATACATTGTTAACGGATGAATCCAGCAACTATGTTGTTTTGTACTTGAATTTTCTTTATGAAGCCCATCTCAAAGTCATTTTCTGTCGGACAGAACCTTAGCATGTTGCAAAGTTAAATACAGACATTAAAAGTACCTTGAGGTAACTTACTGGACTTTTGTCTTAAAAGCTATAGCAAGTACTTATCTTCTTAGGGTGCTATTAGTAAAAGAATGAGGGAGGGCTAGTAGAATGGCAGTGTGTGCTTTTGGCAATCCCCTTCTATCCTTGATGTTCAAGATTTCAGCTGCCCAGACCAGCATGGGGTTGCAAAAGTAGCAGATTAAAATAACTGGAGGATGCCACATTGGTTACTGCTATTATCTTATACCTGAGAATGAAGTAGTATATACGTGCTTTAATATTTCTGTATCAAATGATCAACTGGATATGATACTAATAATCACATTGGTTTATATAGGTTGTGAGAAAGAAAGAGAACAGCTAAAACAAATTGGGTGTAACTTTTTTAAATAAAGATGTTTCATGTCAAATAGTTTTGAGTCATGCTTGATTCTGGGTGACCTCATGGTCATGGATATAGAGTTTTCCTTGGAAATAATACATAAGTAGTTTGCCACTGCTTGGTTCCAGCGTGTCTTATAGTTCAGGGATTCTGTGGAGGTGTCCCATCCATGTACTGGCCTGGTGTCACTCTTTTTGATCTCATCGAAGATCAGCCAGGTCGGCTGTGGGTTTAGGAGATCTGAACGTGTCTACTTCCCTTGGCTCATTAAATTTATTTCCTCTCATTTTCCAACTCCCAGCCTTCTTTCCTATCCATAACAAACACAACTATTCTGCCATTTAGCTTGGTCCTCTGAAGTCAGAGAGACCAAATTGGGAGATTGCTTGGAAAAGTTGTTTTGGGGATTGTGTATTTTGTATCTTTTAAATAATTCTGATCTGTATATGCACATCTCTCTTTCAAATAGCTTTGTTTTGAACATCCCACTGCTTTTTTTCAATTGATAAGAATAGCAAATTTGGGGAGAAAAGTGACAAGAATGGAAAGGGACACTTTCAGCCTATGGAAAATGTGGGCAGCAGGTGGGTGATAGTCCTCAGGAGAATTGCAACTGGTTTTAAAGAGGAATAGTTTCTCAGGGAATGCATGCCTCCTCTGTCCCACAGTAACGTGGGCTCCAACAGATTTTCTATATGGTCAAACCCTTAGGAAATCCTGCTTAAAGGAGGTAAAAGTATAAGATGAGTATAAGCCATTATGACTCTTTCAAAACATTTTTCATCATCTGAAGTGGCCATTGCCAAAAATGTAGTCATATGGATGAGTTCATAGGGCTTACTGGCAGACAGATAAATAGATATAGGACTGGGGCCTCTGATATGCATATGCTTTCCTACTGTCTGCTACAAAGAGCAATGGCAACTTAGGACTTGTTTCAGACTTGACTACTGAAATATAAAGAAGACAGATAAGGGACATGTCACAGTCTTATTGAATTTGTCAGAGGGTGCATATCTCAAAGAAACATGAAAAGTTGTCTTGCAAGGATCAAACAGTTGGTCCATGTTACTTGGTTGTGACTGTTCCTGATAGTAAATTAACCTGAGACACGGTTGCAGATGTTTTCCTTGAACTTTTCATTTGAAAGAAATTTGGATTAATCATGTGGTTCTTTATGTAAACCTGCATGCATTTACATAAAATATGTATCATTTGTTATGGAAGAATTAATATTATGTACATGAAGATGTATGCATAATATATCAGAATCAATGGATTGCTAGGCATATAAAAGATATTGGAGGCAGGCTTACTGTCAAAAATGGTATATGCCATGCATATTCTAGATTGGATGCATCTTTGGAAAAAAAAAAGTCGGTTGATTTCTTCATTCTTTTCTTTTTAAAAATGGCAATGTTTGCATCAAAATGTCCAAAAAAACATGACATAAGGGCAGTTGCAAAGCAAGTCAAAGGTGGATCAAAGGAACCTCCAAATCTTGTTCAGATCCTGTTGCAAGAATTAACAAATTCCACTTAAGTTACTATTTTCATCAGTTGCTATTGTTTGTATAAATTGAATTAATCATCAAATAAATGCATGGTTTCATTTGGAAAGAGTTAAGTTTTCTGGGACAATAGTCTCAGTAAAGGGGAGGAGCTGATCACAGAGGTGTTCAGAAGTAAAGCAGAGGCAGTAAAGAACAGGAGAAAAAGTTTGCTAAAAAGTAGCAGGGAAGAGATAGAGAAAGATAGGAAAAAATAAATGAAAGCTGAGCAGAGAAAAACCACTTAGTTACCTTCACAGTCGGATTCGAAGGAAGGCTTAGATGAATTTGTCTTTAAGAACAGCAATAGGCTTTTCATTCTCTTTTCCTTAACGTTCATTTCCCCCCCTTCCCCTCTAACTCCCTATGCAACTATACTTAAGCTTCCATTTTCCAAAAGCTGGGAATGGAGGATAGGGCATATTTCCACTGGCATAACAGGAAACGTTTTTAAAGGTGAATTGTTGCACAACCTTCCATTGCTACCTGCATACATAAACCCAGTGTGAGAGTTGGATATGAATCATAGCCAGGGCTCATGCGTCTTGCAACTTCTACCTTCTACCTCGAAAGAGGCTATGGCCTAGTTTATCCATTGCACTAAGCTATAGTTTATTGAATGGACTGGATTTGCACAACACATTAAGCCAAAATCAAACATCGCAGCAGAAGCCATTCTTTACTGCATGAGAACCAAGATATGCTTCTGCTGTTGTGTTTAATACAAAGGCTTTAATTCAGCTACCTACAAACATTACAGCCTGTCACTGGTGATGTTTGTAAATATTTGTACAAAAACATTTTAAAAATAATCATCTCTCCAATTAACCGAGAACACTGTCTTGATTGATCAAATGTGTTTAAATGTATTCTTAATCTAAGCAAATTAATTGGGTAAAAGGTGCAGTTGTGCCTGGGTAGTAACAACATGGAAAGCCAAAACATCCCTTTAAAAACAATGCTGCATTTCCTTGGAAATAAAAAGACTAGTGATGGATCAGTGTCCCTCTGTGCAGCTTTGTGCCTGTCAGTTTTGTAGTTTCAGTCACATATGGAAGGGCAAAGGGAATGGGCTGCAGCATTTAGAAGCAAACTCATTACATTTGTTTTTAAGAGACAGATGGCAAACCCAGTAGTTTTGCTGTTGCCATTTACAGCAAATGGCTCCCAGGTCTGCTCATGTAAGCACACACACACAGAGGCATGGTGCATGGATTATAGTGTTGCATTTGTTGAATGTTTGAAAGGCAAGCCGGTTAAATCCTGAATTTAATTTTTTTTTTAAAGTGGCTTCATCCTCAGGGATTTGGAAGTCATCTCTTCTTCCCTCCCCTCTGAGTGTGCAGCTTCTGAGAGGACCTAGGTAAATTTGAAATCAACCACAGGCCTTTTCCATGAGTCAGCAAGTCCTTCCCAGCAGCTACGACTGAAGTGAGATTCAGATAACATCTGCCATGACGGGCTGCAAAACCTGTTCCTCAGGTTCTGAGTAAACAGACAACAAACACATGAATGTATGTTGCAATCGGCCACCAGTGTATTTCAGTGAGATGGACAAGCCTTTGGAGTTGGGTTGCAGCTCTGATCATGCCAGTAGCTAATCATAACAACCACAACACAACTGGAGACGATATTTTTGTCTTACAGATCCACTTGGCAGACTGTAAGCTCCCAAAGGGTGGCTGTGGAAGCAAGAGAAAAGGTTTCCTGTGCGCCTCCCCCTCTCCCCCTGTTTGTTTTCAGCACACAAACAACAAATGGGCAGATTGGAAAGATGCTGTCTCTTTAAACTGAAGAGCTTGTTGGTTTATTGCTACCGTGGGGGAGGGAAATCCTTTATGGCTGATGACATGTTCCCTGGTTAAGCTCTTGAAGCAGCAGGATGGGAGGAGCAAGGAGGAGAAATAGCCACTGTCCTGATAACGCTGTGACTTTTTGCAGTCAGAGCAAGCAAATATTGGGAGCGTTTTGGAAGAACAACTGTTTTTGTTGACTGGGGGAAGGAAGATCAGCCCCGCAAAGATGATTTGCTTGCCTCTCTAGGTCTTTGAACACTTGGGTAGGAAGATGAAGAGCAGTTAGTCTTGGGGCATAGGACTCAAGGGGCATAGAAATGTCTGAGTTTTCTAACACTCCATTGTGTCATGCCCCATTCCTTTCTGCTGCTGAGATGGGTATCCCTTTGAAATAGAGGGATAAATGGATCTAGCTTTGAGCTTCAGGGAATTAGGGGCCAGTTTGGTATAGTACAGGGATCTCCAAACTTGGCAACTTTAAGACTTGTGGACTTCAACT
>JANHJO010004304.1:244214-255551 GCA_032468235.1 Pseudoxyrhopus heterurus
ATTCCCTGCTCAAGGCATACATACCCGGGCAAAGCCGGGTTATTGGCTAGTCATTTATAAGATGCTGGTGGAAAGTCAACTCTGACCAGGCCCTTTCTAAGTGTGTAGAATTTATTCTGCAATGAACATTGAAATACTAAGTTGTTAGTAACCATTTGCTGCTTACACACTAGTGTTAGGTTAGTTGTTAAGAATGGATATAGCAAACTGTTACCTCTTCAACTTCCAGCACACCAATGTAAGTAATTTTAGAAGATATTTGCTAACTTGTACAAAGTCTGACGGTAAAGCACTTGCTCTGTTAAAGTATGTTGAGCAGTTTCTCAAACATTCTGTATCTGATCCCTTACATGGCAAATGATCAAGTTCAGGTTAAGTGTGCAGTTCAGTGATAAAACTGTAAAAAAATAACAGAGGCAGCAAAAAACAAATCCCCATATTTGTTCATATTATCCCCCTATATTACTATCAAAGCTGGAATCCACTATCTCATTCTTTTACATCTTCCTTTTTGAAACCAGTGTGGGATTGTATTTCTACTCATCAATGCAGTTCCATCTAGTACTGTAGTTTCTGGTAAGAGGATGAACTTAGAAAACAATTGTTTTTCCTATGAATTTAGAAGAATTAAAATTATTCCAAATTCTGGCAATCTAATGACTGTGTTTATTGTCATCATAAAAACCCGGTATTTATAGAGAAAGTGGTAAAACCAAGAATTCTTCGAGATGATCCTATAGCAGACCAGAAATCCTATCTGATCTTCAGATTGCAGATTAACAACTGCCATTCCTTTCTCTTAATAAATGTAGTTTGGCTCAGCCAAAATCTTTAGTCACTCATGTAATAGTTTAGTTACTCATGCAATAATTTAGTCATTCACGTAAGGTTCACCCAAACATGGTTAGATGCAGATAAGACCAGAAAAATGATTAAACAAAATAAGAGACCCATTTTTCCTTATTGCGAACAACTAAAATTTAGTAGAATTCTATACAATTTTTCTGTTAAAAAACAATTTTCTATGGATTTAATATAGACAAGATTCTCATCGAGAATCCAAATCAGGGGTGTGGGCTGGATGCGTCATGTGCTGACCACACCCACCCCCGGTTTAGTGAAGGGGGGAAGTTCTGATATGTCATGTGACGACAACGTGTCATTGCAAATTTGACACCCCTGGTCTAGATGATGTTCCATTTGGAGTACCTGGGTATTGCCATACAGTGAATCTATCTAAAACCATCGAATAAATATCAGCCAGAATGCTCCATGCATCCTATTGTATTTATTGACAACTCACTTCACACTGAAAACTAATAATGAAAGTGTGGGGCTCTAAGCATCCTTAAAAAAAACACAGTGAGTGTGGTTATGCCTTTTGCATCTTCCTTCCTCGGCATTTATTTTATTTTCTGCTTTCTTCCACTTCCAGCAACTTCTAGATTGTATGTAGAAGAGATTCTAGTCAAACTTTGTCCAAATAGAAATTTTCTTCTGTCACATATGGCCGGCCTTTACAGTTGTGTGAAGGATGTTTACTTTTTCTCTTTTTAATTCTTCCCATCCTTCTATACACTTTAGGAGTAAGATAGTGTCATGATTTCCTTCTCCCACTTTCTTAAAATTCGTCTTGTCAAATACATCCAGATATTTGCCTTGTCTCCTCAGTGGACATTCTTACTGCCAACTACTTGTGAGAACATCCTTGTAGAGGAACATCCACAGTCTTAAGAAAAAAACACCTTGTGGTGAACTTCCTTCTGTTTCCTTGTGTTTCAAGACAGCAGCTCCAACCCACCTACCCCACATAATTGTTAAAAGGTAGAACATTGTGGATTTGCCTTTCCAATTCTGGTTCTGTATTCAATATCTCATTAAGTACCCCCTGCCAATATGACCTTTGATAAAGGACTGAGTTGTAGAGTTCGAGGCATGCAAGACCCAAATTTGTTGTATCGGTATAACAAAGTAAAAAAAAATACGTTCTTGGATTCTTGTTCTTTTATTACTATTTTTAGCAAGCAATTTATTGTAACATCCGAAAAGGTGTCGCAAACCCACATTAAAGGATTCATATCTGGTAAGAACTGGCCTTATGCTGCTGTTTTTTTAACACTTAGTCATGTTTCTGGAGTGTTTTTTCACGAAGACCTTTGCAAAAGAGACAAGTCCATGGTGAATCTGAGTGTGTCTCGAAGTAGGGGACTGCCTTGCATGCCCTGTTCTGTTGGAAAAGGAGACGGGGACATGTCAATTGGCAGTAGGTTGCTCTCAGACAACTGGAAGGTGTTAGTATACCACTGGCCATCTGTCCACTTCACTGTAGCTTTCCTCTGCCTTCTGTTTACTACAGAAGGATTTAGCCATGTTCTGTAATATACAGCCACTAAATTCTGACCACAAGGAGTAGTAAAATTCTCTTATGCTTTGTTTCTTCCTATTTCATATTCACAGCATGCTTCCCCCCAACACACTTGGGCATGCACACAGCTACACTCAAACACACACGGTTTTGGTAGACGCTTATAAAAGTTTGGGGTTTTTTACCGTATTTTTCTTTTATCAGTCAGTATTTTTAAAAAAAAAATTCTAGGAAAACAGCCAAAGCATCAAATGTGGAATTGGGTGTTTTCTCTTTCTTTCACCCCTTTTCTTAAGCAGACAATATATCTAACTTTCTCTCCAGGCTGCAAGATTATTAGCATTACCTTCCTCTGCTAGTTAAAGGGTTAAAATTATGGGGAAGTTCAGCTAGCACTTGCAAGATATGGTTGCCTTAGCAACAGGCCTTCTAATCTGGTAGGTGACCTGAGAGACTGTGGAAGATGCAGGGGTTGGTTTGGCATTTCATTTTTTTATGAGGGCTTCAGCTCTCCAGCTGGCTCATTTCTGAACATAAAGCGGCTGTTCTTGCCACTAGAATTACTGGCATTCCAAAACAAAATATTCCAAAGAGGAAAAATATATTTTAAGATATCCCTCTTTTGGATTTCACAGACTTGTATGGACGAGGTCCAGCTAAGCTTGTGCCTCCATCCTGCCAATCCTTTTGTGCAAAGTGTGTTTCCACCCCCCCTTTCCCCTGTCTTGGTGCAAGGTGTAAATTTCTCTATTTCTGGCAAAGATAGATTGGCACAATTACACGCTGACACTATTTTATTCTATTTTAATTGCCATTTTTAGTTGCTTTAAAGTGAAATGATAACAGTTCTGGTTCAAAAATCTTGGTGGATTTGCCTCAGCTGAGGGCTCTCTGGACACTTTGAACTATAGGTCCCAGAACTTGCCTAGCAATCTGAGAATTATAGGAGTTTTAATTCGAAGCACCCAGAGGGCACCCTCTTAAAAAAGCTAAATTATGGTATCAATATTATGACTTCCTTCTGAGTCTTGTGTTTTTCCCTGTGCTTGGTTAAGGTTATAAGAATCTTTGATTTCAAACATTCAAACTTGTTCTTCAATTGTATTGTCTGAAATCACATATATGAGGCATGTGATTAATTGAGGGGAAACAAATAAGAACAAGGGGTGGAAAAGGGACATTTGTATGTGTCTCACAGAACATACAGGAAACTTTTTGTAGTTTAAATGTACAAGTTATTCCTATTGTAGCCAGAAAGGCAATTTTGAACAGTATTGCTGGAATGACTTGCCACAAATTATCTCAGTGCAAGGGAGTCCATTTGATTTAGTAATATGTAAATTTACAAATAAATAAATAGAAATACATTTTACAAACTGAGGGAAGAATTTCCTTACTGAATAAGTGGGTTGTTGGTTTTATTTCTCCCTCTTTTCATCATCATCACTTTTGTAACTTTTCAGGGTAAAGGAGTGTTTATTTACTTGTTAGATTTGTACTTTTCAACAGCCAAAAGGATTTGGTAATTCATTTTTTGATTGATTGATTGATCGATTATATGCCATCAGGGTGGTTTAAACTACTAACGATCATATACCAGTAGATTTTTTCCATGATGATCTATCTCTAACCTGGTGCAAGAAATCAAGGCAGTTCAAATGAATGCACACTAACAGTTTCTACAAGAATCTGATCTACTAATGATCAAGGCAAATAGGCACTAGATAAGAGTCAACAGAATTCAAAGTGGGCTGGACTTAGATCTCTTGTGGGTGCAAAGGACTCAAGAATGATGGCGCACAACCCCTCCCTTGGGCTCAGCCTGTTCATCTTCTACATTTGGTCTTTCAAGTCTCTCAATGGTGCACTCATTGCCATTGCAACTGAATCCATCCACCTTGCTGGTGGTGGTTCTTAGAACCTTTTCCAGAGCTGGGTTTTTTGCATCATACGTCCAAAGTAGGATGATTTGAGCCTGGTCATTTGTGCCTCAAATGAGAATTCTGAATTGATTTGTTTAATGATCAATGATTTACTTTCATCAAAGAAAGAATTGTTTTTATATCTGGAGAAGAAATAGACGTAGTAGATCACTACATATATCTTGACCAATGGATATCAATGGAAGATGATACAATAAAGGAAATTGAATGGTGTGTTAAATGTGGTTGGCAAGCATTCTTCAAAGTAAGCATAATTTTCAAGAACAACCTTCCCCTATTCCTGAAGAGAAAAGTTTTCGATCAGTGTATGCTACCTGCTCTAACATATGCCAGTGAAACATGGATACTAACCTCACAATCTACACAAAAGTTATGAGTGGTGCAAAGAGCCATGGAAAGATACAAGACAAGATAGAAAGAGCTGCACATAGATTAGAGAACAAATGAAAGTGTATGATATCATCAAGAGAATAAAAGAATTGCAATGGAAATGGGCTGGTCACATAGCAAGAACAACTGATGGCAGGTGGACCAAGGCAGTCATAGAATGGATCCCACTTGATAAAAAGAGTCCCTGAGAGAGACCTAAAACAACATGGATCGACGACATCAGCAGGTTCAGGTAGTCCTCAACTTACGATCATAATTGAGCCCAAAATTTGTGTTGCTAAGTGAGAAATTTGTTAAGTGAGTTTTGCCCCATTTTTATGACTTTTTTGCCATGTTTGTTAAGTGAATCTCTGCAGTTCTTAAATTAGTAACATGATTGTTAAGTGAATCTGGTTTCCCCATTAACTTCACTTGTCAGAAGGTCAAAAAAGGGGATCTCATGACTCTAGGACACAACAACCTCATAAATGTGAGTCAATTGTCAAGCATCCAAATGTAAATCATGTGACCATGAGGATGCTGCAACAGTCATAAGTGTGAAAAATTATCATAAGTCACTTTTTTCAGTGCCATTGTAACTTTAGTCACTAAACAAATTGTTGTAAGTTGAGGACCACCTGTATTGCAGGCCCAATTGGCAAAAGAAAGCCCAGGATCGTATTGGTTGGAAACATGCGGAAGAGGCCTTCATCCTGCAGTGGATAGGCAATGGCTAAAATGTATGTATGTATGTATGTATGACCATCAAAAGCAATATAATAGTCAATTTGATGGTATCAGTTCATTTTCCTAGCTTTTCCAAAATTACTCTGGCTTTAATAGCTTGCAGAAAGCCAGTGGGAATGAAAACATGAATAGTCACAAGTTTGGTCTTGCTCCAGGTAGGGCCCCATTAAGTGGTACGGCAACATGAATAGCATTGTTGAAGTTTTAGTATTTTTGAAATGTTCGGAATATTAGCACTGTCCTTGCACAGACCTGGTTAGACACATTAAAGAGGCCACTTTTTAAACAAAACACATTCTCATGTTGTTGTTTTTAATGACGTTTTAGTGAACCTCCTGACCTTCAGAGTTTTTGTAATTGTCAGTAAAGCAAATTTACAGAGTGTCCTTCTCTTGATCATTACTGTGTGGAGAAACGGAAATAAGATGGAAAGGTTTTTCATGCTCTCTACTTGGTTGTGAGTTTTATGGTGACAAATTCAGTCCTTACCAGATGAATAAATCAAACTGAATAGGATTATCCTCAAAGACTTTCTGCCAACCAGCCAGTGTCCCCATTCATTTTCTATGTAAGCTGTTCTTGAAGGATACCCCTAACTTGTAGATAGCCACTACTGTGACTGTTTTAAAAAACAAAAGATTCATTTCCAGTACTATTTCTGACTTTACTTATCTGTCAATTAATATTAGAGTACCTAGCAGCTGCCCACAATGTGGTTTCCTCCAGATGAGTTGGGACTGCAAACCCTAGAATTTTCAATTGGCAATATTAAGAATAATCTGCCTATATACTTAGCTTAGATCTTCAATTTAATTTGCTCCAGGCAATGTCAGTGGTAATATATTGAATTAGTTCAAGCCAAGGGAACTTTAAGCAGCTGTGTCTGGAGAAGAAACCAGTTCATTTTGAAAGTTTGTGATTCCAATGATCTGAATATTATCTGACCCAATAAAATATCGTGTCCAGGAGTCATATCCTTCTTGATTACATGATACTTGGGGATTTTGTCAGATCTATCTATCCTATTTTCCTCACAATTCTCTTCACAATTATTATAGGGTTTACAGTCCATAGCAAGGTGGACTGAGATTTATCCTTTCTATCTCATATTCAAATCCAGTGAAAATCATGAATGTCAAGAGGTGTTATGCTAACTCTCATAGCTGTCTGCGGGTGTTTGTGTTGTAAGAAAATAATTTGGAAAAGAAAAACATGATTTTACCAGTCTAGGACATAAAATGTATTTCTGTGAGCCCATGGACCCAGACAGTTTTTTAAAAAATCATTTATGTACAGCATTTCCCACCTTCTGCTATTCTGAAAGAATCTGAGTAGCAAGCAACAAACCAAAGAAAATAGAGTCACATACGACAAACCTCAAATAATATGGCAAATTCATAATTAACTCCTCATAGTTCCCCTAATAAGCTTGGGCTAAAGGAATGATAGAATAAGGCTGTTTAGCTTGCTTCTAAAGAGCAAGGAAGCTATGTGTAATTCGTGGGAGAGGAGAGTATGCAATAAAGTATGGGTTGTTCCCAAGAAGGCCCTCTGTTGTTTTTTTTAACACCCTATGCATTTTAGCAGGAAGGGAGACCCTTAATAAGCCTTCTTGTAATGAATGAATGGGATGGGTAGACTCTATTATAGTAAGGTATTGCCTGATGTAACCCAGCACTGTGCCGTAAATGACTTTAAAGGTTACATTCAGGTATCCACTGCACATTCGGTTGTGCCTTAAAGTCTATTGGTAACTAATGCCAGTGACTTGAAATAGGTATTATACTGCACTGGCAGGGCTGATTCATCAGCATTCTGGCTGCTGCATTTTGTGCCAGCTATAACTTCCAGGTGATACCTGGAAGGCAGCCCTATGTGAAGTATATTACATTAGTCCGGCTTATTGGCGATTAAGATGTGAGTTACTGTTCCTGATCCAGGCTGGGTATACCTGCTGAAGTTTGGAAAAGCCCTCTCCGGCCACCCACAGCTTCCATCTGCTGTTTATGGGGGATTCCCTAATTGCAGACTGACTCCTTCAGGAGAAGTGCAATTCTGTCCAGAGTAACTGTTGGGATGGATGGTCTTAGGATGCCACATCATTTATTTACAAACATCATTTCAGTCTGGGAGTGATAAAGTCTTAAGCTTGTTTCTCCCCATATAGTTTCATATGTTTCTAAGCCAGGACATCTAGATATCTCCTGCTGGACCCAGGGTGGCAATAAAGACTGGCTGCCATCAGCATAGTGAGGATATGTCATCCAAACCTTCTAATATTATTCAGAAGGAGCTTGCATTCAGAGACTACCTGAATGTTTAAATTCTTGAGATTTCCTGGTAGTGTCCGTTTCATGCAGCAACTGGGCTTGTTTCTGCTTAGTTTCCAAGATGAGACAAGATCAGCCCATTGTCTTAGACAGCCTCTCAGGACCCCCAAGCTGCAATCTATAGAATTTTGGACCACACAATGTACTTTCCTATGTGAAATAGCTGAGACAGTAAACTAAAATTAGCTGAAGCCCACCCACCCCCATGAGAATCACGAATTCCTGTTCTCTTCAAGAAAATTCAACTACCATTTTTTTTTTAAAAAGCACTTAAAGGAAAATTCAAAATATATTTTTCTTTTAATAGAAATGTTATTGTGAGGAGTGGGAAAAAACCCTCTCAGAATATTTACTATCTTTTATACACAGATAAATATTAAGTTATGATTGAATCTTGAGGTCCTCATTTTCTACCTATTAATGATTATATGATTTGACAGTATCCATTTTATCTTTCCTTGTCAAGTTTCCAATAAGACACCAACATATTCTGCTTTCTGACTAAAGTCTGGTTTATGTTTTCTGTTTGGGCTATTCTAGACCTGTTTTTATTAAATTAGCTTTAATTCTAAATAATTTCAGGTAATGTGTTTCAACAAATGTTTGGGACAAGGTTGAAAAAAACACATTGAATCCCAACTGCTGATCCAACCTTTTTGTTTGGTTTTGCTTTACATGTATACAGATAGTCCTCGACTTACAGCAGTTCATTTAGTGATAGTTCAAAGTTACAAAAGCATTGATGGTCACACTTATCACCATTGCAGCATCCCCAGAGTCACATGATCAAAATTCACACGCTTGGCAACTAACTCACATTTATGATGGTTGCAATGTCCTGGGGTCATGCGATCACCTTTTGTAATCTTCTGACAAGCAAAGTCAATGAGGAAGCCAGATTCACTTAACAACTGTGTTACTAATTACAGTGATTCACTTAACAACTGTGGCAAAAAGATAAAAATGGGACAAAATTCACTTAACAACTGTCTCACTTAGCAACAGTAGTCTTAGGGTAAATTGCTACAGTAAGTCAAGGACTAACTGTAGCTAGGTCTCAATTTCCTGGACCTGTACTTTATAACGTCAGGTGAGTCGTATCTCTTTTAAATGTAAGAATGCCTTTAGAAGGAGATATAGTACCATATTAGTATATTACTATATATTATCTCCTTCAATGTGTGTTGTGGAAGGCTGTTGACCAAAACAGTGCTAGCTAGATAAGGCAGGATTCGTTCTTTTCTTCATGGACTATGTTTTAGATGAAAACGGTGGAATACTCTACATGAATTTTGAAACCTCTACATTCCTAAAGCTGCACTTAACACTGACCCGCACTTGCCCTTTTCTTTATGTTTTCCAAAGAATTGCTTGTTTATTTATCCCCACTTGGATAGCATCCCAAGAGCCATTAGACTGATAGGTTTTCTTTCTCTGAGATCAAAGAGAGGGAACCCTGACTCCAACCTCAAAGAAGGGAATCCACCATCAGATTGCCCATTTTCCCACCAGTTCTTGTTGATTCTTTCTGGCAGGGAAATCATAACACTGGGAATTTGAGAGCTGGTTAGGAGAATGGATGGAAAGTGCAGGATATGAAGGATTGCCAGTGCTTACAGCCTTTTGCCACATCCCCAATCTAAAAGCTGGTGTAAATATATTTCCCCTCATTTCAAAGAGTAGGAGGGAGATTATTAAAATAACTTAAAAAGAATGAAGAGATGTGAATGAATGAATGAATGAATGAATGAAGACCTAACAGTCCCCACTCTCCCTTTCTGGCCTGTTTTTCTACAGCTGGCAGCTGTAGACTTATGGACATAAAAAGAGGATTTAATTAATCAGGTATTAGTTTTGTTTTTTTAAATACTATCCTGAATACATGTTGTAAAAACTGAAGATGGCAGCAGACATGTATGTATAATTTAAAAACAAGCACACTTTCCAATATCTGTTTATCGTTATACTTACATATGCAAATGTAATTCAGGGTATCTGCTACAATTCATGCAACTAATTAAAAGTTATTTAATCAGATTGCAACCTAAGCTCTTATTCTGAGACCTTTGAATAATTTGCTGGTGTCTTTGCTGATGTCCTGTTAGCTTTTGATAGCAGTTTTTAACAGTTTAATTTTTGACCTGTAAATTCCTGGGTAGTAAATACTTGCTGCCTCATATCATGATGGATAGGAGTTGTTAGTTCTAAAGTTATATTGGGAGCTGTTCCTTCCCATATTCTTGACAATAAAATTTAGGATTGGTTTTGTCTTGGGCTTGCAGTTTTATAGACTTTCAGCTTTTGAAAATCAAGCCATTTAATTCAATATCTGGATTGAATGGAGATGATAGCTTCTTGACCTGCTACATGTGTTAATTAATTTAACCATGCTAAGAGAACTGTGCTATTACCAATTATAGTTATTATCAATTATCACAATGATAATTGCACAAATATTTGCTGCTTTAATTGACTTTTCTCTGATTTTTTTTCAAGCTTAGGACTATGTGACCCAATTGTTCATAAGTTTTTGATCTCATGCTTAAGAAGAAAGGCATTTCCTTTATTTGTTCAGGTAGGGCTTTAAGTATCTTGCAAATTAAGCATACCTACATACAGTATATGCTCACCTGAAGTCATCCTTTCTCTTTGCAGATAATGTGAAAAGATGAGAAAATTTGAGAGTGTTAAAACTTGGTCCCCTGGCTCCAAATTCTCCCTTGATCCTTTGCTAAGAAACATCCCTAAATTTAATATGCATCTGCAACCATAACCGAGTAGGATTTTGGGAAAACTGAGCGTCACAAGATGTTAATTTACACACCCTATTTCTGATTCAGCCTTCTTATATGCATATATTGAGGGTTTTTTTGAAACTTTGATTATTTATAGAAAATTATTCATGTAATATGAATATAACTGCTTTTGCTCGCACAAAAATTTCAGGAAAGTCAAATGCTTTTGATAGCATAGGAAAAAGAATATTAGTAACAGCAGATATAAATGAGCACTATAGAATATAACAGGTATTCATTTGGGCAAAGGAATTCTAATCTGAATATTCCAAGTTAGTTATGAATATTATCTGCGTATTTCTATTTTATTGTGTTTCTATAAACACAAGGATAAGAAAATTGTTTGTTAAGCACTCTATGCTTTTCAGAATTCCAAAATCTAGAATATTATAGTTGAAAGTTACCAAATCTCCTTTAAACTTATGCCAAAATTTTCAGTGATTGGACTGAGATACAGGAATACTGATATAAATCTGGGCACTCTTTTACAGCCTATTGTTGGAAACTTTGTGATGAAAAATTTGTAATCATTTTGACTTGAAGATAAACTGTGGACGGAAAAAATGTATTGCTAAGCTTCACAAGTCTTTAGTTCATTGTCAAGATTTTCAAATGTGTATATGTGTACATGACCCTGGGATCCTGCAACCATCATAAATATGAACCAATTATCAAGCATCTGAATGTAAATCACATGACCATTGTGATGCTTCAACGTTCATCAGTATGAAAAATTGTTCATAAGTCACTTTTTTCTAAATAAACTGTTGTAATTGAGGACTACCTGT
>JANHJO010004304.1:262630-274145 GCA_032468235.1 Pseudoxyrhopus heterurus
CTCAGCCAGCAAAGCTGGCTGAGGAATTCTGGGAATTGAAATCCACAAGTCTTAAAGTTGCCAAGGTTGGAGACCCCTGCTCTAAAACACAGATGTCAAATTTGATGGCGTCACGTGACGTATCTTGATGCATCGCAATGTTTTTTGCCTTTGCGGAGCCGGGATAGGTGTGGCCTATGCGTAATGCATCCAGCCGGCAGTTTGACACCCCTGCTCTAAACCATCCACTACTAAAACCACTTATTATAAGAATTACCTTCTAGCTCTTTACAGCCACCAGAAAAAAATTTGGAAGCTAAAAATGGCAGGTTTCTGCTGCCTTATGCTCCATTTTGATATTTTCTTACCCTTTCTTATATGGTTAACTCTATTCTGTAGTTAGAATAAGGGAGAACATCTTGAATGCCTTTCAGGAAGTGTTGGGGCTGACACAGAGGGTTGGTGGAATGTGTTTGCTCAGCTCAGATAATTTTTTAAAAAGCTATCTGCCACTGGACTTCCATTTTCCAGAAACAACTTACAAGAGAACCATGAATATTTGAAAACATCTATCCAATCTTTTTGTTAGAAGTAGAGGCACAATATAAAATCAGCTCCTAGTTGCCCATGGTGCTTGCCCTTGAAGCTTGTATGCTCTCAGTACTCACATATACACTGACATATATTTGAAAAAAGTATACTTGAAAAAGATTAAAAATAGTGCTTTGGTTTTTTAAAAAGAGAACATTAAAACTATGGGGGTGTTTCCAAGTAAACATGAACTGTAAGGATATGATTTTTTTTCTTTTCTTCGCATATGCCAGGCTAGGATTTTTAAAGTCATACATTTGTTAAATAAAACACACTGGTTGACTTCAGAGTGTGTTAAATCCAAAGTAAGGCAAATTAGGGATTGATGTGATGTATGAATGTTATAGCCTTTGTATCCCCTTCTGAGCACTACATTGTGTTTTGGCAAAGTGAATATTTGGTTGTAGTTCATGAAACTAGTCATATTATTTAATCCCACCTATGTATTTTACACGATTTCCAGATTGAGTGACTTGTTTCTGGGCTACAACAGTTTAACTTCTGGAAAGGAATATTTTGCTGTTAGAGAAACATGGCTAGAAAAGTAATGCTTTGGGTTTTGCATCCTAGATTTCATCTTTTTTTTCTACTGATCTCCCTTGGAAGATAACTGTTTTGTGATGGGACGGTCAGTATTCATGATAGCAAATGTGTTAATGCTTAGTCTCCTACAAGCCAGATATTTAATGATAGCCTACAAGGTGCACTTCTGAATTTACCCACTGCCCTGCAGATATTGTGGATCTGTTCTAATGATTCTTTTCTATCTATTTCCTATTTCTTCTAATGCCCCTTAATTTGGGGGTTCCTTCAAGATGTTTTCCTTCTGAAATTGAACTTAATGCTTGGTCTGGATGGGATTCACCCAGGCTGGATGTTTAGCAATCTATATACAGTATGTATTTAAAAAAAGGGCCGAATTGCTGTAAGCTATTTTTAGAATTTGACATACGGGGTTTCCAGTTTACTGTAAGCATTTTCCTGGCACCTACCAGATCGCACAATTTTTAATATTTTGCAAATATTAAAATCGCATGCTGCAAAGTGAAACACTGGCGTCCGGGTTTATCTTAAATTTCCAAGTGTATCCTTTGAAACACTTGTGGGGTTAATAAAAATTATGTGTAGTTACAACCCGCCCAGAGTCCCTCGGGAGTGGGGCGGCCTATAAATTTTAACGATAAATAAATAAACCCAGTGATATATTTGAAAGTGTGCCTTTTGGCTCAAAACAACAAAAGGTGAGAAGTGAAGGAAGGAGTTTCCTGTCAGAAGGGTCTAGAGAAGATGGAGGTAAAATGGTGCTTGATAACTTCTTGACAGCCATTTTATGAGTGGGGAGCCTATTCTACTGATTCCATATTATAAGAGCACCTAGAATTGTGTTCCCAAAACTTATGTCTTCCACCAATAGAAAAGGGGACGGAGACGTCTGCTTTAGAGTACAGGTATCTTGTTATATCCCTGAGCATTTAATTGACCAGGAAATCAACAGGCCTTTGAGTTCTATCCAACTCTTACATCCTTGTGGCTCTGCTGCAGCAGTTCCGTCAGCATCTGTCCAAAATAATTAATGGCTACAGGTAGTCCTTGACTCACAACAGTTCATTTAATGACTGTTCAAAGTTACAACAGCACTGAAAAAAATGACTTATGACCATTTTTCACAATTATGACCGTTTCAGCATTCCCGTGGCCGCATGATTCACATTCAGATGCTTGCTAATTGATTCATATTTATGATAGTTGCAATGTCCCCTGGTCACGTGGTCCTCTTCTTTGACTTTCTGATAAGCAAAGTCAATAGGGAAGCCAGGCAAAACTCATTTAACAAATTTCTCACTTAGCATATAAATTTTGGGCTCAGTTATGGTCACAAGTCAAGGACTACCTGTACTTTATCCATCAGAAGCGCTCAGTTTTGCGTATAAAGTGCATGGTAGTGGATGCACAGTGGTTAGAGTGCTGTACTGCAGGCTACTTCTGCTGACTGCCGGCTGACTGCTATTTGGCAGTTCGAATCTCATCAGGCTCAAGGTTGACTCAGCCTTCCATCCTTCCGAGGTCAGTAAAATGAAGACCCAAATTGTTGGAGACAATATGCTGACTCTGTAAACCGCTTCCAAGAGGGCTATAAAGCACTGTGAAGCAGTATATACATTTAAGTGCGATTGCTATTTCTGTATGATCTGCCTTTACTCTTGAAGGTACACAGCAGCATCTCTGGGCTTTGAAAAGTATGTTCATCAGTGTAAGAGATACTAAAATCTGGAAACCTGCTTAATAGATATTAATAAGGCTGCAAGCAAGTTACTATGGAGCAGGTTCTGATTTTAAATGAGCTTACAGCCTAAAAACTCTCCAAACTATCTTATCGGAGTCAAACTCTGGATTTAGATAGGCTGCATTTAAACAATGCACTTTCTTGATTTATTATGAAAGCAGATGCCTTGGTTGCTCATGGTAGAGAATTTTCTGTGCAGTGTTTCCAAGGTGAAAGGTTATTTTAAACTCAAAGCAGTTAAGTGAGAAATGAGATTGGATTAGCTGAGATACTTGGTTTCTTTATTAACAACTGGACTTTGAAATGGCTGTGAGTGGCATTTAGGCAAAAGTGGGAAAGTGGATGTAGAAGTTGTTGAGCGTGAAGAAGCTTCTCATTGTAGTGCTTTCAAATTGGATAAGTCATTTCCAACCTTACGCCCTCCAGATTCTTATGCTTGTAGCCAGAGGTGGTATTCAGCCAGTTCTGACAGGTTCGGGAGAACTGGTAGCGATAATTTTGATTGAGTCAGAGAACCAGCAAATACCATCTCTGATTGGCCGATCACATAGCCACACCCACAGAACTGGTAGTAAAAAAAATTTGAATCCCACCACTGCTTGTAGCCCATTGTTTGGAATGCTCTAAGTATTTGGACGATTTGTAATCTGAAGACATTTTTACATGGGGCATCTGGATATTGTTTTATGAATTTTCAAATGGTCCTTATAATTTCAAAGTGGAATTTGACTTTGGAATCCATATAGGAGGGACTGAATATAAATTATGTTCATACTTTCTATGGTCTTATTTGAATGGCTTTGAGACTGCAAAGTCTACAGTTGTCATAGAGCAGGATAATATTTTGAGAAGAGGGTGATCTAGGGGTGGTGATCTCTTGATCCCATAACCAATCCCATAGCCATGTATTTGAACAAGGGTGAAGACGCTTGAAAATCAATGTCTTCAGAACAAGCAGAATCATTTAGCTTTCTGAATCTCCCTGAATTAGGTCTAAAATCTTTACTCCATATTGATCATTGAGATCATATTTTTATATGATCTAAGTGTTGAACTCATGAAGTATGTAAATCTGCACTAAGTTTAATAGGAATTAAAAGTAGTATACACTTTCTCTGGTATAGAAAAATATCTTGGGTTTTGAAGGGTTTTCAACACAGTTCTTGAGCTTAAAATGTAGCACTGCCTTTCTGGAAGGAGAAAAGTACTTCTTTTAGAATTCATGCTAATTTAGAGAGAATGTAGTTAGTTAGGAATATGTAGTACTGAACATGCATAGATTATGCTGTTTGAGAAGAGCAATTTTCTTTTCAATAACATATGAAATGATTCCTCTTTTCTTCAGACTGGTCAACTTTTCTTTTTTTAAGCAATTACCGTATTTTTCGCTCCATAAGACGCACTCCCCCCCAAAAAATTGGGTGGAAATATCTGTGTGTCTTATGGAGTGAATATTGCGTCACGGTGCCAGTCCTTTGGTGAATAGCAGCCAGGCTGCGGTGGCGGGGTCTTTTTACAGTGCTGAACCCCACCTCTTCTGTCTTCGTCATTGCCTGCCTCTTCTGTCTCTTTTCCACAGTGCAGGAGTCAATAGGCAGAGCTGGTCCTCTCAGGCTCCGGTTCAGAATATTTTTTTTCTTGTTTTCCTCCTCTAAACCTAGGTCAGGTGCGTCTTATAGTGCGAAAAATACGATAATTGCATATTTTAGGATAGGCTGTGTTTCTCTTGTAATGAAGTGGCAGGTAAGATAATGTATTTAGTGTAATGTGAATATTGAACCTTCCCATTTGCTTATAAAGCCACTTTCCATAGTTTTAGGTAGGTTTTCAGGGGGCAAAGGAAGTTTGTTCAGTGACTGATGTCAAACAAATGATAACCTTTTCCTGAAAGTAGCTTATTCAGAAGATAACTGTAGAAGCTTTCTAGAAATCGAATTAAGCCAAGATATTTTAATTGATCCCATAATGATCTCTTAATGTTTGAGCATTAGAACCAAAGGTAAAAGACTAATAGCTACCATGTTCCAGTGGCCCAGATCTAACAATTTTATATCTTTCTTTAGAATGATTACTTGATGAGAAAGTATATTATGAACTGACACCATAGAACAGGAGAACATACTTGTAAATTGAATTAATGTTTCTGGACATGCAACACACCACTTGTGAAAGGGTATTTGTGAACTTAAAGGATGCAGTTTTTTCTTTCTGTTTGATTGAAGATGTGAAAATGAAAATATTTTATGACAGACGTTGGCTTTGAGTATAGCAGCAAGGATTGATAACAACATAAATCAATTACCTCTCAACAGGAAAATAAGGGTAGTAACAACAAATATTGTTGGAAGGAGTACTATATAAACACATCCAGGATCTGCAGTGGCAACACAAGATAGAATTCATATAATTTCTTCTATGTGATATCCATCGGGGCACTGTTTACAATGTTTTACTAGTGGGGGGAGCACGGAGTGAGAATGTGGTCCATGCATAGAGTTTGGATAATGGGCGTTGTGGAAAACCAGGTTCAATGTTCTCCTGCTCAAGCAGGAGATCCTATACCATTCCAGACAAATGGCTCTCTAGTCTCCTCTTAAAAGCCTTCAGTGTTGGAGCACCCATAATTTCTGAAGGCAAGCTGTTCCACTGGTTGATTGTTCTTACTGTCAGGAAATTTCTCCTCAGTTCTAGGTTACTTCTCTCTTTGTTCAATTTCCATCCATTGCTTCCTGTCTTGCCTTTTGGTGCTTTGGAAAATAAGTTGATGCCCTGTTCTTTATGGCAGCCTCTCAAATATTGGAACACTGCTATCATGTCACCCCTAGTTCTTTTCACTAGACTGAACATACCATTCTTCATATGTTTTAGTCTTCAGCCCCCCAATAATTTTTATCGCTCTTCTCTCTACTCTTTTTTTCAGAGTTTCAACATCTTTTTTATATCGTAGTGCAAAATTGGATGCAGTAATGCAAGTGTGATCTTACCAAGGCACTATAAAGCAGTAGTATCACTTTTGGTGATATTGATTCTATCCCTCTGATAATAGTTTAATACTTTAATAGGATAATACTTTGCAGATCATGAATTTGCCCTTTGTCATAGAGAATTAAATGTTATCGAAATTGCTGTATATGTTGCCACAAAATCTGTTCAGAACTTGTGTATGTTACCTGGTCCTCAGCAGCCTTGAAGACTAGAAACTTAGTGTCTCTTTCTCTCTTTTTAATGAGGAATCTGAGGTCCTAAGAGTTCAGAGGGATTATTGAGCTGTAGACAAGATCTAGTTCATGTCACATTTGCAGATGAACAATGTGTTCGTTCCAGAGGATGTGATTTAATGAAACCTGAATATGTTGATCTCATTTTATTTCTGTCATGTACCAATATTCTGTCATTTGATATTAGATGGAGCAAGATAGGAATATGTAAGCAGCTCTCTATTCTTACAATTATTTTTTATGACTTTAGACTTTCCTTTTGTACTATAATTTGCTCTGAGCTTGTTTTTCCTTTAGTGGAGTTGGGAACATTAGTTACTATTCATATGCACCCAACTACTGTACTCTGGTGTTGCCTTTTGTCTACCTAACGAAAGTAGGAGAACCTTGAGAACCTTTTATTTCTAAAAATTGGAAACATGTTTTCATGCAGATTTGTTTCCTTGTATGTATTTGATTACTTGCTTTTAGTGTTTCATTCTTCATCAAACAAATTCTGTATTTATTGATTGTTCCTTATGAGTTTATTAGTTAGAGCCCATCTTTCATTGAAGAGATCAATGCAGGATACATTTTCACTTACATCAACCATCCTTTGAGGTACAAGGGGCTGAGAGAAGAAACTGGTCCAAAGTCAGCAGTGAACTTCCATGGCTGAGGGTAGACTTCAATCTGTCACAATCTAATCTATTAACATCACACTAATTCTTCCTCCAGCGAAATCAATCAAGAATTTGGGATAACCTCAGCTAACTTGGCAATAGTTAAAAAAAATGCAGTGGTTGTATTGTAGTTCAAAATATCAGGAAACCACAAGGTTGTCGATTATAGTCTACAATGAAGCTATCCTTGGCTGCAAATCTTAATTGTTCATGGTTTTTTATATATTTCACAACCGATACATGTAGATTTTCTGAAGAAAAAGGAAACAAGCAACTTAGCCTAAGGTTTTGGCTGATATCAATAGGATACAAGCACTTCACTATTGCAATTAAATTCCTTTTAATTTCCAGGAGGATTGAACAGTTTTGACTTGCTTTTGATTATGTTCATGATTCATCAAGTATGCCTTCAACATTTTTTGGCTGGGCTGGAAGCTATGCGTGCAAATCAGTTGTGGGTGCCATCTAGTGATGAGTCCTCAAATGTAATGCCAGAACACTCTCCACTACACAAGCAGATATGCACATTCTGACATCTGAAATACGTAGAATGTGCAACTCATTTTTGTGTACAAGTGTTTAAATTAGCAGTGTGATGGTAGTGTTAAAACAGAAGTTAATGGTAGCACCAATTATGAGATAAACGGCCTCATAGTAGAGTTAAAAATTAACTACACACCTAGGACTGCTTTTTGCCTAAGGCTTAATCAGATCATAAAATTGAATTGATTGGTTTCACATAAAATATTGACATTCAATACATTCAACTGCTAAAACAAAATAGTTATCCTTGTGATACTTTTTTTTTAACCTACACTCTGTAGTACTTAGCAATGTTTGGCATGTTACCCATAATGCCTGGATAATCGTTTTAAAGAAAACATATTTATTAAAAAATACTTCTATGCAGCTTTCCAGTGTTCAAAATTTGATAGTGTGTGATTGGCAAGGAAGTCCTCCTCATTTTTGCTGGTTTCTGAGCCATTAAACGAAACTTAGGAAGCCCAAATCGGGAGCGCTAGAATATCAAAACTGGAGTGCAGGTAGCTTCCAGCTTTGGTTAGTTGTGCTTGTCTATTAGGATAAAAATAGCTGTCAATCCTACTCTGATATATCTCCCTTTTACTTAGGGAAGGTCTCAGTGCAAGATAACTGGTCCTTAAAAATTCATGGAAAATGGTTCTTACCGTGTCATAATTGTTATGACTCAGAAGTGCAGAATAGCCATTCTGCCCTGCCTATCTTTCTCACTTTCATTGCATACAGAGTTCTTAGCAGCAGCTGCAGAATCATTAGGAGAAAAGAGAGAGAGAGAGAGAGAGAAAGAAAGAAACACACACATGCAACCATGGTGCAGTGTTTTATTTATGCTAACTGCTGCATTTGACTTAGAAAATGATGTCCCACTGGGTCCTGTGGTCAGCATATTATTGCTTGATTGATGGCTGTCGAACCGGCAGTTTGGGGCAGATTGCAGTGGGTGGAGGGAAAGAACAGATGCTCATTGACTTTTGGGGCTTAGTGTCACCTAAGACTCAAGACCACATCTGGGGGAGGGTGGAGCAGATGGAAAAGCTCTATTGACACCAGCCATTCTTTTCTGACTGGTTTTTCCCCAAAGGGAAATCCCTCAAATGATTATGTCACCTTTTTTTGCCACTTTTAAATCAGGAATGTGGTAGCCTGGAAAAAATAAAGGCAAGCTATGCAAATGCTCACCTACCTGACACAAGCACCGTTGTGTTCAGCAGTTGTTAAAAGAAGTCACTTTATGAAAAGCCATTAATACAGATCTCTAAGGGATTATCAGCTGCCAAAAAACTGTGACTTCATTAGCGTAGTGATTATGATTTAGAGTTTCAGAATTCCAGGTTTCAACGGCAACAATAGTCAATCATTAATAAAATAAAATGCAGTAGGTAGTTATTGGAAACACGCATATCAGTGTGATTATTGTCCACAATCTATTTGTTCTCTGTACATCTTCTTTATTTGTTTTGCAAAGGGCAGGACCAGGTTGAAATTTCCAAAAAGAGAAAACATGGGGATTGATTTTGGTAATCTGAATGATTTAAAACAATTAGATTGTGTAGCCTGATTCAAAAGGTTGCTGCTTTGTTTTGGGAACAGAAGAACTTATGCTCCCTTCTTAATCTAACATCTGATCACAGTGTATGTTGTCATTTCTCTGGATTATTTTGCAACTATAATGGTGAGTCGGGCTTACCTATGCCTTCCTTCATTTCATAGATCTATGATTCAGTGGATACCTTAGCTGGAAGTCAAAGATATTTAGAAGCGCCCTCCCTCCCTTTCCCCCCTGCCCCACAACCTATATGTATGAATCCCTTCTCCCTGATTCAAAAAGAAGAAAGTTGGAAAACAGTGGTAGCCATGCAGTAGTCCAAGGGCTGATTAGATGCCCCAGCTGGAACTGGTTTTGTGGGACTGTCACAAAATTAGGTAGAGGCATATTAATGGAATGGAGAGAATGCAGGAAGAGGCAGCCAGAGGCAACTGTTTGGGAGCTGTCTTCTTCCATGTTAGTCCCGTCATATGTCCTGATTACATTTATCCAATAACCCCAATTTTCCATTGATTCAAAACAATAATTGGAGAGACTTTAGAGAAGAAGAATTTAGTTGAAAGCTATAGAACTAGATGACGATAACAAATTCTAAAAGTTCCTTCTCTGGATACTGTGTTTCCCCAAAAATACAACCTACTCAGAAAGTAAGCCCTATCTTGATTTTTACACGTGCGTCCAATATGAGCCCTACCCCCAAAATAAGCCCTAATTAAGACCCCACTCACTCCAGAGTGCACGGGTAAAAATTAAGCTAGAGTGGGGATGGGGTGTGTGGAACTGCCCTAGTACTTACCTTCGGATAGTTGCGCCTAGGCCTTGCACATCTCGGCCTATTTCTTCTGCAGCCAGCGGGGGCTTTCCTCATAGCCTCTGTAGCCAATAACAGCTCCAGATTGGTTCAGAGCTCTGTTATCAGCTACAGAGGCCTTCAGGAAAGCCCTGCTGGCTGCAGAAGAAATGGGCTGAAGTGTGCAAGGCCTGGGTGCAACTATCCAAAGCCGAAGAAGTTCCTGAAGGCCTCAACAGCAAAAAGGAGGCCGGCAGGTGAAGCATGTAAGTGACGATATCCCCCCAAAATAAGACCTGGTGCCTTTTTTGTGGCAAAAATATAAGACAGGGTCTTATTTTTGGGGAAACACAGTAGAACATCTCCGTATATTCTAAGGTACTATATTTTCTTCTAGAAGCATAAAGCCTGATGTAAAATATTATTTTAGGTTCATGCTACTAGGTTCCTCTACTTTGAGTGCATTTTTGTGTTATTGCTCTCTGCAATAAATAGTTGCATTTATTGGCTGATTCACGCGTAACAGGGAACCATAGTTTCTGTTGCGAGGACAAATTGAGGCATACCTCAGGTTCTTGTATTTTTGTGTTCTGTTTATTTTGTATAATGTTGCTATGAAAACAATGTACTTAAAATAACATGTGTCTGAGTTTTGATCATGTGTCTGTGGGATGGCTGCAACAGTCATAAGTGTGAAAAATGATCATAAGTCACTTTTGAGGGCTTTGAACAGTGACCAAACGAACTGTTATAAGTCAAAGACTACCTGTATACAGCTATGCTTCATATAGTCAGAAGGTGTGGGAATATTTACAGGACTTTGAGGAAGTAACCCTGGGGCCATTCAGAGAGTAAGCAAGAGAACCCCCAAATGTAGCATGTTGGCTAAATTACATTTGGAAATAAGAGAAGTAAAACCTACTGTAAAGAAGAGACCTCAATAAAACCATCAAGGCCAAAGTTTAAAATTACTTGACTACCGTCTGTGTGTGATACTGCTTTGGATGACATGTTTTATATGAATCCTATAATTTATATAATTGGTTTTCTGCTAGTGACACTTTAAATTATACTTTAAAGTGTAGTGCTTCCTTCATTATGACTTGATGGGAGATGGGATCCTTCAAATGTTACTGGCTCCTGCATTGGCCTGTAGCACAGATGTCAAACTCGCAGCATCGCGTTGCCGTCAAGTGATGTATCGCAGTGTTTTTTTTCCTTCATGGAGCTGGGGTTGGCGTGGCCTGTATGTGATGCATCCAGTCCGCGGGCCGCCAATTTGACACCCCTGGCCTATAGTAAGGAAATAATGTGAAATACCATCAGCATGGGTTGGAGGATTGCATTCTCATCCAGACTGTGACACTGATCACTTTCATCCATAGTAAAGTTGTGTTTCTCTTGTCATTTAATACATTGGGAAGTGTAAGCAGATTTAACATCTGAATCATAGTCTTGTTGCCATACATAGGTCACTCTTTAAGAATACAAAGTGATGTAAGTTAAGTTACTAGCTAATGTAAGTTAAGCTGGGACCCAATATAATTTGTGCAATCTTGATTTATTTATAAAAAATTATAGGCCGCCCATCTAACTCTTTGCCTTTATAACCTTTGCATTATCTGCCCCTCCAATATACATAGAATTCAATAGTATTTACAAAGACATTGCAAAATATACTCTGCATACGCACAATAATATTTGCTCTAATTCATTTGCAACCAAGTTTCTTGGTTGTCTGCACCTGCTACTCAGGGGCGGGTTTCAACCGGTGTAACAACAAAAATTTTGCCTGCCTGGAGCCTCTAGCTGCCTTTATTTGCTGTGTTTTCAGCACAGCTGATGATCGGGGAAGCACGCCTCACTTGTTTTTCCCCCTAGAGGCTGCTGCAGGAAGTTTGTGTC
>JANHJO010004304.1:298487-308845 GCA_032468235.1 Pseudoxyrhopus heterurus
ATCTTACATTCCAGGTTCCTATGGAGTATAAATCTTTACAGCATCGGACTGTCTTTTCACCACCAGTTCCATCCACATTCACTCTAGGTGACCCATTAATCTGAGCCAAAAAAAATGGTCTGTTTGTAAGTTATGACTTACTCAGACTTTTATCATCTCATCATGTTTCTATTAATTCCATGATAGGGAGCCTGCTTTCCAGTTGAAGTTCTGGCCTAGTTTCAGCATGGAACCCATGTGGCTGGGGATACGAGGCTGGTAATTGCAGCACCATGGATAGTTCCAACAAAGCAACCTGCTTTTATAAAGACTGGGGTTTTAGGAGAATTTTTAATTCATTAGCCAAGCACTACGCACTTTGCTTTAAAAAGGAGACTCTGGAAAAACCAAATATCTGGGTGGGAGAAAGGTGCTTACTTTCCAGTCTGTGGCCTTCTACCTGTATTGTGTGAATGGAACCGTATGACCAGGTTCAAGGAATGGTCTTGACTCTTCTTCAACAACCTCTGACAGAGTATTGGGAGCTTTATAGCCATGGATTCTGCTGCTTCTTTCTCTTGCTATAACTTTAAGCTTCAGCCAGGATCATCAACTATGAATCTCCTCTTCTTTTACCTTTTCATCTTCTGCTGTTGTCCTAACATGCTTTATTTGCCAACATGCACAAGATGGATTTGTCCTGGTGGTACCTGATTCCTTTATATAAACGCTTCATAATCTTGCAAATAATCTTAACCCTTCCAAAATCTGCACATGCTTTTATTTTATTATCCCATTTTTCCTGATGTCTATATTCCTGCATTACTAAATTTATGTTCCCAGTAAGAATCGTGTGTGCCTGTGACAGTACTGATGGTTCTCCAAACTGGATTTCACAAATTTCTTAAGTGCATAATGAATGTTGAAGCCTCAAAACAAAGGTGTTTGGCTGGAGGAAGCATACATTTTATGTTTGTGGGTGGGTGTGGTGTGGTTGTTGGCAGGCATGCACACACTGCACAAAAAACAAACTGTAAATCAACTTGTTTGTGCTTTAGGGGAAAATATTGCGGTTGACGTGCTGTCAGTTGATTTGCCATTTAATTTGGAGCATTATATTTGGCTTGGTTACTACCATACAATGGCATCCCCTTGTGTTGACACTTCTGAGCATACTGTACTTATTCTCCTTTTACATTTTTGAGCTTGAGAATGTTATTTGTATATTGAAAATGGGGTAAAGCGGAGAAAGGTATCTGCTGCAGCACTTTAAAAAAACCCTGTCTACCAGGTTCTAAAACCTATAAAGAGAGCTAAACTGTAATAGTTTAATGTCAAAGTTTAATGTTTACAAAGAGACAGCTGTGTGGTCTATGCAGAGCAAGCAAACAGGAACAGGAGCTTTTTACAAGGGAGCTGGTGGATTTGGGAGCTGATCTGCCAAGTTTCGGGGGAGGGTTTGTTTGACTGATTGCACGGATCTATGCAGGTTTATTTTTGGCTGTGACTGTTTGTATTTGGTTGTTTGCAAGCACACAGTCTGAGTTCATGGTTAGAATGGGAGGGGCTTAGAGCTGCCACTGATTCTTTGATCAAGTGATCATCTAAGCTGGAACTGGAATCCTCAGCAGCAGCTGAATTTCAGGCAGCACTTAGTTTAGAACAGGGATGTCCAACCTTGGCAATTTTAAGACTTTTGGACTTCAATTCCCAGAGTTCCCCAGTCAGAACTCTGGGAGTTGAAATCCACAAGTCTTAAAGTTGCCAAGGTTGGACACCCCTGATTTAGAAATAGGCAGGCTGTTAGGCATGGTGACTAAAGAGAATGAACAGGGGAGATTAAGGAACAGGGGGATTTAGCTGGAAGAGGAAGAAGTTGACCTGGGAACCCGAGAAAAGGATGGACACCAAGGGAGAAATAATGGTGACTTGCCATATGGCTGTGGTTGCCTTCTCAAAAGAGTATGCAGATTTTTATAGAATTGAGCTTGGCTCCTTGCTGGAAGAGAAACTAAAGAATTGGAGGTCATTTCTTGTTTTAAGATTCATCAGGGAATGTGGAGCATACCATAAAAGACAGCAGAATGAGACCTTCAAGGAGAATGGGACCTAGAGAGTTCTCCAGGAGCAGGGGAGTAGGAAGACGCTCCTCTAAGAAGAAGGTACCCAAAGACCATGTAATCGGCTCTAAATGTGCTACACCTTCCACCTCCCAAGAAGGCAAGCTGCTTTAGGAAGCCTTTATAGATGAACGATAAGCTTAATAAGAAGCAAAAAGTTGATGCAGAAGAAAAGGAAAAAAGGCTGATAACTCAGAAGGAGTACAAAGTGGTAGTTTAAGCCTTCAGGGATGGAGCCAAGAAGACTAAAGCCTAGAAAGAGATGATGTTACCAAGAATGCAAATATAATAATAAGGACTGAAGACTATATCTGAAAGAAAATAAGACTCAAGGAGACCATGCTCAGGGATGTTTGGAAGCTAATAAAAGAGCCCTGGTGGTGCAGTGGTTAAAATGCAGTATTGCTGGCTGACTCTGCCCACTGCGAGGAGTTCGATCCTGACCGGTTCAAATTTGACTCAGCCTTCCATCGATAAAATGTGGACCCAGATTGTTGGGGGCAACATGCTGGCTCTGTAAACCTTTCAGAAGAGTGCTCTAAAGCAGGGGTCCCCAACTCCTGCTGCTACTGATCTGGAGAGCCGGAAAGGATGGGGACCACTGCTGTAAGGCACTATAAAGTGGTATGTAAGCCTAAGTGCTATTGCTATTGCTAATAAATGGGAATCAAGAAAAGGTAAACTTTCTAGTACTTTCTGTACAATGTTTTCTCTCAGAAAGAACCCTTCCTGATACGATGCCAAAATGGTAGGAACGCAGCTCAGGGTTGATAATGGAACAGTAAGAACTTAAGTTTGTTTCTTGAAATGAATTCAGGTCTCCAGGGTTAGATATATTATATCAAGATATTGAAGTAGCTGGCAGAAGTGATCTAAGAACCACTGATTGCAAACTTTGAAAACCACTGGAGAATTGGTAAAATGAAGAAGAACAAACGTAATCCTAATATTCAAAATGGGGGACAGGGAGGATCCGGGAAACTACATACCACTTAGCTTAATGTCTGTCTTGGGCAAGATACAAGAGCGTATTGTCAAGCCACATCTGCGAGCACGTAGAAAAGAATGCTACTGACTGCTAAAGAATGCTAATGACTCTTATCAGATTAAGTTCACTTCTTTTTATGCCAGAAGTAATTTTGTAGATGAAGGGAATGTTGCGGTGTTTCTTAAATCTCAGTAAAATGTTTGCCAGGGTCTCTCGTGTTATCTTTGTGAATAAGATGGATACATTTTGTGGACAAGATGGATAAATTTAGACAGTACTCAAGTCTGATGAATTTGCAGTTGATTAAATAACCACATGTAAAGAAGGGTCTAAGTGGTTCTTCATCCTGAATGGAGCTGTCAGATGAGGTCCCTCAGAACTCTGGGCTCAATTCAACATAAATTTTTAGCTATATCCCAAGATTAAAGGCTTAAAAGACTAAAACCTTGGAGTACAAAGTACAATTGAACATGATCTTTCTTGATGGGCTTATATACAGGTAGTCCTCAACTTACAACCATTTGTTTAATGGCTGTCCAAAGTTACAACAGCACTGAAAAATGTGGCTTATGGCCGTTTTTCACATTTATGACCATTGTAGCATTCCCACGGTCACGTAATCAAAATTCAGATGCTTGGCAACTGCTGTGAGTTTATGATGGTTGCAGTATCCTGAGGTCACATGATCATCTTTTGCAGCCTTCTGACAAGCAAAGTCAATGGGGAAGCCAGATTCAATTTACAACCATGTTACTAACTTAACAAGTGCAGTGATTCACTTAACAATTGTGTCAAGAAAGGTCGTAAAAAAATTGGGCAGAATTTACTTAACAACTGTCTCAATTAGCAACAGAAATTTTGGGCTCAATTGTAGTAAATACGTTGAGGACTACCTGTATTAGTCCAAAATCCACTGGATGTTGATTGCTCATGACAAACATTGGTTCCTATTACTGGGTATTAAGATAAATTTAGCAATGGGGGATCGATGGAATCCCTACATTGGGTCTCAGCTTATCTGTCAAACAATGCCCTTGCTTTGGGGCAGTGTATAGGAGACTATGAAGATCATTGTCAGTCCTTTGAGATAGATATGAAGCAAGCTCAAAATGGATACAGTTTGCTTACTCCTTCCTCATTCCAAAGGCCAGGTCTGCATTCCTTCTTGACCAATAACTGAACTGGACCAGCTTGGTGAGAAGGTAGCAATAAAAAGTTTGAGTTAAAAAATGGGGACTATGGAGAGGGAGGGGGGGGAAATCCCCTGTGCAGCCTTATGGGTGAGAGAATTGAACCGCAGCTCAGAATGTTGGCATTGGTTCTTAGTCCTCCCTCTTTTTGGTCATGCAATCCAGAGAAGTGGATCTCATCTTATGGACTGTGAAAACATAAATGCATATGGGTATGATATGCGGGGAAGCAGAAATGCCACACAAAGACTTCATTATGCAAACAAACAATATTATGGCCACTGCAATGTAAAGGGATTAAAACGAATTCCAGAAGCCATATTTTACATGCTTTCTATTTGCATGTTTCTCATTATCACATTTGGTTTTTGACTGTGAAGTATTTGGTCTTCAGTTTTTAAGAGGGGATTTCCATCACCTTGTTTTTTCAATATGTTCAAAACATATTGCACACAGCCATTGTGATCACTATCTAATTCAAAACCTGGTTCCTAAATGATACTTCACTTCCAGGTTTTTTATTTTTTTATGAAAGCAAATCTCTCTTTTAAGTGTGTTCAAGGAGCAATCCATAATTTCAGGAGCAAGAACAATGCCGCTAGGATACCATGCTTCAGAAAGACAAAGGCTGTTTAAGACTTACAACAATTTTTTCTGATACTTGTTCCAGAACATGAAACTTGAATAGGTTGCATGTAGCAAAACTTTATATTTCACAAAGCACAAATGGGAGCAAATTTTTTTTATGTCCTAGATTTTGATGTGCTAACATGACTTAGCAATCGAGTAAATTTTACGTCTATTCATCAAGTACACTGCTGTACTATCTGACTTTTCTCTCTCATCTTCTTCCCTCCCCTACTTAAAGCACACAAAATGATTTAAATATTTTCCTCCCCACCGCCCTTCCTCTTTCCATATTTCTATTCCCTCCCCCCTTAAATTGGTTGCTGTGAAGTTTTACAATCCTGCCAAGTTGTTTCCTTGGGATATATTAAAGCAAGCTCAGCAGAGAGTCTCTATGTGTTTGTATAAGAATGTTTGTAAATGTTAGCAAGTACCACTGCCAGACTCATTGAACGTGTATGCCTAGCAGAGAAACCAAGAATAATTTCCAAACTGTGAATGACTGAAGTGGTTTCCCGATACCGGAGTTGTTTCCTAATAGTGGGGGTGGTGTGGACAGAATGGGAGTCTTAAAAGATTAAAACCTTTCTGCTTTGAGATTAAAGCTGCCCTGGTGTTGCTGCCTTTCCAGATTACCCTTTACAAAGGGAAAGGGGAAATAGCACTCTATTAGTATAAAACAGCCATGAAATTGCTAGGTTTTTAAATGCATTTGTTTAATGTTGGTTTATTTTAAACACATAATATAATCTCAGCTCTTTCTAACTTAAGGAAATGGGCCTTTGACTTTTGTTTTAAATGGAATCATAGATTTAAGATTGGCTAAAAGGAACAATCAGAAGTTTAGTAAAAAAAAAAAAAAAGCAGGAGCACAATAATTCTAAATGAACGAATATTAATTAAATGTTATTAACCCCTCTCTCAAAAGATACCTCCTCCTGCCCCCCCCCAAGAATTTGTTGATCGGGTCATATATTCTTCTTGACAACTACGTTTACAGATGGGTGAGAAGGACAAGGAATTATTTAAAAAATGCAAAAAATACAGATACTATAGTGACCATTGTAATAAAGTTTAAGAACAGTAAGCCATAGATGCTAACACAGTCACAATTTAGAATCAAATTGGCCATGCTAAAATAACTTTAAATAAAATACAGAGGCATCCTTTCTCAATAACAGATAAATTTCTTGCTTCCTTTTTAACAGTACATAGAACAAATACTTAGCTGTTTACAATGCCATACTTGTTATTATTTTCAACACTTGAGAAAGCTAGTATTTGAGTCTGAAACTTTTTTGAATGGATAAAAGTAAAACTTCACAATCCAATTATACGAAAACAATATCTTTAGAATTACATGTTTAAGGATTTTCCCTCTGGATAAGTGAATTGTTTAAAATACTGTAGAATCCACATGATGATCCAGTTGATAATCCACATTGAATAATGATAGCACTAGTCTTTGAGATGAAATACAGAAGGAGTGTTCTGTACCTTACCGACATTCAGTCAATTTCTATATCATGAATTTCTGATCCAGGCCTCGAGTTCTCAAACTTTTTGTTTTTAAACTCTCACCATTTACTGAACCTGGCTGGGTGTTATCAGGATGGAATCACCCTTTTTCTAGGAAAATTTTCTTTATGTACGTTCTTACAGTCATTTTTTGGTACATAAAAACTGTAGTAATACTGTTGAGATACCATCTACTGTAGATAAGATTATTTCATCACCAGGAAAAACTGTAATAATAACTTGAGCTTATTAGTGAGAAGCTTGGGGTTGCATTTCACCAGCTAGTATCTCGATTTAAAAAAAAAATCAACTCTCTTTTCACAATGGAATATCAGAATGCAATGAAGTGTGTTCATCTCAATCAAAAGAAACTTTCTCTACAGTCCTAACCCAACAAGTCTGTCTCACAGCCAGCAAACCAGAAACATCTATGTCCCAGTTATTCAGCCACTCCCATGGGGCATCCTTCCCAATAAATCCTTCCTTTCTTTTGCCCGCTGCAGGGTTATTCTCAGCATACCGGTGTATCTCAGCCAATTTGATTGGAAGCTGTTTGATTTGCCCTCCTCTTTTTCTCTCCTTTTCTTTCTTTTCCATCCACAGCAGTCGAGGAAAGAAATTGCATTATTATCCATTGAAAAACACTATTTAGAGAATTTGCAGAACAGGTTTTTTTTGACATTGTGGGAAAGTTGCAAATAAATGGGGGAGGGGGAGGAAAAATATTGTTCGTTTGCACAATATTGGATTTCTCCATATCGAAGTGTATGTTGTATTGTACAACAACATGGGAAATCTGTATCCTTCGGTGAGGCTGATAAACAAACATTGATCATTTGCGATAATTCTTTGGGTACCAAACTCAGTAAAAATCTACTGCCTGTAATAATAATAATAATATTATTATTATTATTTGCCAGTTTCTTTTCCTGCATGTAACTTTGTTAATTTAGCATGAATGTTAGTGTGTTGTTTTTTTTCCTCCTCCCCAAAAAGGTACAGTGACATCATTATCCCAAGGGGCTTTTCGGTCCTGTAGCGAAAGTAATATTTATTCTGCAGTCCTATGCATGGGCAGTGCGTTTCTCTCATAGGAAGCAATAATTTAATACAGTATTTTGTTAGCTTGCATTTGAATCTATATTACTCGAGACTACACTACATTCTGTTAGTCAATCCATAGTGTTATTGCATTAGGTTAGCTAATCATTAGTCTTCCAGGTTCTTTTACTAACATGCATTATACATTTAGTATTATACTAATACTGATTTACTCCTTTACTTTCCTCATTGCTGGGTTAACATATCACACTAAATTAGAGAGTTGGTTCTGAACTCAGTGATTTAAAACTGCAATAAATAACATTTGTTTAGTGTTGGCTTACATATAGTGCAAGCCCCCTATACTCTACAGTTTATGGCATAGTGCAATGTATGAACCCAGGTAGTTATGGCCTAGACAACAAGCCATGGTTTACAAGACAATTACGTGTTATGAACTCGGGCAGTTTGTCTAGATCTGTTATTTGTGAATCAATTTTCTAGAATAAAAATGCTGTTTTTAGTGTAAAATTGTCAGAACTGTCTCTCCACTCCGCTACGGTCAAAGAAATGCTACCAAACCGTTTGTGAGTGACTCTTTACTCGGTCAGAACGAAGGAACAGGAACATGCAAATCCAAAATAAAGTTAGTGACAGCGTGCGCGTTACACGTATCCCGCTTTATACCCCGCAATAAGCCAGCAATTACAGTCAGGCCCACACCGCGGCCACACACCCCCAGCACGCCCCTTCCGACAATCTGGCTTTGGTAAAGGATATTACAAAATAATCCTTCTGTCTCAAAACTTCACTGGGAATTGACATTCATCCACAACCATCACCAATTCAGCTTTACAGTGCCTATCTGCTTCTTCCAAAAAAATCTACTTTTCTGGAGGTTTTTTTTAATTAAATAAACCTTTTTATAAATAAATATATCCTCCACATTTCATTTTTAATTGGTACCAAAATAGAGAGAGAAGTCTAAAGATCCAGCTAGATATTCATCTTGCCAATAAAGTCTTCATACCCAGGTTTTTTCAGTTGGACTTCATATGTATTGCTTTAGAAGTAGAATTCAAATTTACTAAAACTCGAATATTTTTCTTTATACAATGCATTCAACAGCCCAGTGAACACATTCTGGAGAGAGAGAATTCCTTGAGGATGGGCTCCAACATGAGCCTGAAAGTTTGTAAGAATAAACCTTTGGTCCCATTGACCCATTCAGATTGGATCCTGCAATGTTATCCTGGGATATTTATATTTGCCTTCATTAATGAATCTTGTTAGTTCCAATGACCTGGCAATATCTACCCTGGTAACAGGCTCCTAAGATCTTCAACTTTACTCAGCCTTCTACCTGGGAATCGTTTTAAATTAATTTTTTTTTCTTCATCTATGTTGGAAATAGACTGACCAAGCCAGGGGGAGGAGTCAAACAGGGAATTAGTCTGGAATCCCTACATGGGCACAAGAATGCAAAGTCTGACCACCCTTGAATGCCTTCGGACCTTATCTTATCTTACCCAGATGCAAACCATCATTCTGAGAAGATTCCTGTGTATAGGCTTAAGCGGTAAAACAACTAATTGAACTCTTCTCATGTGGATCTAGCTCTTCACGCCTGATATCCTTTTATAAGGATGTACCTTCAGCAAATATAGTTTAGCACAAATAGACTATATCTATCTTTAATTAGACAGAACAGTCAGCATTTCCATGTCGTGTATCTGTCCATCAATCAGAATCTTTTCAGAAAGAAAAGATTAAATCTAATGAGTCAACAATTAGTAGCAAAAAAAACCCTTCTAAGATGTCTAAATTATGTGTGCACTGTTCATAATTTATTGTAATACTGTACATACTTCTAGATGTTAAATATAAACAGTGTAAGAAGTTTATTGTAATAATTACAGTTCCAGGGTAGATATAATATTAAGAGTAAAGCAGTATTTCTGATAATGTGGGAATTATTCCCTGGTACTTGGTATTTCATAATAGCTTGTCCCAATCTGCCTTAGAAGAGACCGGGTATCCTTTCCCATATAGTGTTCTGAAATTTGGATGATGGGGAGGAGCCTTGCTTTGTAGATAGTAAGATTCTTCAGCTGCATATGCCTGAATTCATTTAAAGTTGGTGGCTGCAGAATTTGGCTGCACATTTTGTATTTGTATGCTCCTTACCTTCCAGTTTCTTCTACCTTTTCATTTCATACACTCTGATTCCATAATATTAGTTTCTAATGTGGAGGATGGCAAGCTGTGGTTTTGAATTATCATAATTGTCTGATTCAGGTGAGGTATGCTTATTCCAAACCAAGGACTAGGGAAGGAATAGTGAACCTTGTACCCAACTATAAGTTGCCTTTAGTTCACAGTATAAATCAATCTTTCTGTCTTTTTTGTTTCTCTCTCACTAAAGAAAGAAAGAAAGAAGATGGGATAGGAAGTTAACTCTGCTGCCTGTCTCTTTCACTTAAAGGGACGGGGGGGGGGAAACCCTTCCACCCTGCATTTCATTCCAAGGACCAAGTGTGGTGCTATCTTCTTCCCAAAAGGGGAGAAAAAAAGACAGAACTTTCTGGTCTCATGTTCTTGGATATATGTTGCCTATTTTTTCTTACCCATGAATTTTCATAAAATTCCTTTTTTCATAGAATATCTACAGAACTTAGGAGACAAACTTTAATCATTAGAGAACAAACACTTGACAATTAAACTTGACCAATATTTCCTAATTTATGGTTGAGAGATTAAGAGAATAATGCCAAGCTTCCAGATAGCTTCTTAGCAAGAGAGCAGCATTTGTATATCTTATATCTATAAAACAGAGCGTGTGTGTGTATGTTTGTGGGTATGTCCCGAATAGGCTCCTCCACCCCTGCACCAATC
>JANHJO010004304.1:319278-331464 GCA_032468235.1 Pseudoxyrhopus heterurus
GGGGCAATATGCTGACATTGTAAACCGCTTAGAGAGGGTTGCAAGTCCTGATAGGCGGTATATAAATATAGTGCTATTGCTATTGCTATTTGTGCAATAACAGGTAGTCCTTGACTTACAACCATTTGTTTTTTGACCATTCGAAGTTACAATGGCACTGAAAAAGTGCCTTATATTCATTTTTCACACTTATGTCTGTTGCAGCATCCTCATGGTCATGTGATCAAAATTTGGCTGCCTGGCAACTGGCTCATATTTATGGTGGTTGCAGTGTTCTGGGGTTATGTGATTACCTTTTGCAATCTTCTGATAAAGTCACTTAACAACCATGTCACTAACTTAACAACTGCAGTGATTTACTTATCAAATCTGGCAAGAAAGGTTGTAAAATGGGGCAAAACTCACAAATGCCTCACTTAGCAACATAAATTTTGGGTTCAATTGTGGTCGTAATTCAAGGACTACCTGTAGTCAGTTTGCATGATTTTCCCTCCCATATTAATTGTGGGGAATCTCATTTCCAAATTTGAAGTAAAGGAAAGTAAAAGGGAATTTTTTTCAAAAACATCTTGGATGTGACTTTTCGTACTGTAGGCACTCCTATACTATACTGTCCTTTCCTGAATTTGACAGTTGTATGATCTTTACATAGTAGATAGTTTGGTAAAATACGGATCAATGGTGCAGAATATAATAATTCATCTGCTCCTTCCTCTCAAATTTATTGTCTGGTTTTTAGCAATTTTTTTTGGCTAACATGCCTAGCAAAGTAGTTATAAAGATTACTTAAATTACTCTAGTGAAGCACTTTTGAAAGAGTTTATAAAAACAATAAATAACCTGAAAGTGGGGTGTTTTTAGAGACAACACTTTCGGTTTTCATACGGTCCCTCCAAATCCTTCTTTCCACCTCAGACACAGGTTTATTCAGCTGGTTATTCTGTATGACAGATCCTTTCCTCTTCCTACTTGGATTAAAAGACAACACTATTAGCCATAACTGAAGCAGAAGCATAATAAGGGAAAGCTGGTTTCAGAATGGTTTAGAAGCCTGATCTTTTTTCCCTTTCTCTTTTTCTTGGCTGGTTTCCAGTGAGTAGGGCTTCTGTGTAAGCAAAGACAAATTGTTTTCATACTAATCTGAACTAGAAAGTGAGCTGCTGTTTGTCTTCTATGAAATGGCCCTGGGTCGGCCGATGTGTAAATCACGCTGGTGGTGAGGTGTGAGATAAAAGAGCAGAGTAACTATTCCTGTGGAGATTACATCACTGCATTCTGTTGGAATGACACACTCCAGATACTTTTCCAAAACATGGTCAGAACTGGGTGAGGATAGTGGTGTTGTAACTAGAGCCTTCCGGACATTTTTAAAATATTTAAAGCCGTGCAGTACCTTCTTCCTGCCCCTTTCCTTAGCAGTTGCATTGTTACTGAATTTGCTCACTTAATTCAAACCAGAATGCCAGTGCTGGTTAGACTTTGTGCAAATGGCATGTTTCAGAAAACCGCACTTTAATTCCACTTGCATTATTTTGATTATAGTATTTGTGCACATACCTGTGAGTAAATTATATTATTTATTTATTAAGCAAATTTATATGGCTGCCCAATTCACATACGGGTGGCTCCAGATGGCTTACATTTAAACACCCACTACATAAAAACCCATAAGCCCTCCTCCCCGATAGCAGCAGTGACACAATCAGATCAACGTCTTGATCAGCTTCATCTCCATTCATGGTCCCCAGATCCAATGACAAAACCACATTTTGGGGGACTTCTGGAAAAGCAACAGGTTGGGGACCAACCGTACCTCGTGGGAGTGATATTCCCTAGAGAAGGGGCCATCACCGAGAAGGCTGTTTTTTGTGGTCCCACCAGATGTACATCCCTAATTGGGTGAGCCAAGTTATCCTGGAGAGTGGGTGAATTTAAGAGAGGAGAGGCAGTCCTTCAGATTATAAAACCTGCAAATCCAATTAGTAGGAAGTTGAAACACTACACTCAGGAAACAACTAAAAAACTTTTCAGGGGACACTCTTATATTGTTTTGTAGGGGTTCTTTTAGGGGTTTTGAAGCAAGTGAAGCAGCCTTCAGAAATGGTATCCCTTGTTAGAGCACAGACTACTCCACCCTTGCCTAGTGACAACTCCTTCTGCATTATGAGGAGTAGAGCAGTCATAAGATGGCTTCCGTCAAGCTTGAAACTTCTCAGAAGGGGATTGAACTTGGCCTCGCATGTTGCAGTCCCAGACAGAAGCTTCCAAAAATGTTTTCCTAGGGTGCTAGCACACCTTAAAATAAGTCTAATATTGAAAATCTTGCTCTTTCTCATAATGTGTATTTACAGTACTACAGCACAATCACAGTACAACCACTGAATGTCATAATTATGCAGGCAATGCTTGGTCTGGTTAACATTTTGAAAGTAATTTTTTTTAATTTATGGGGCTTTAAATTATGATGAAATATTTGACTATTAATTCCAGTTGTCTAGCTTACTAGTTTAAAAGAATAAAGGATATAAATTCAGAAGATCCTGGTTTGAATGATGGCTCTGCCATTAACTCAGTAGTAACCCCTGAATCTACTTGTTGCAAGAATTAGTGAGATACTTTCTTCTCCAAGCTGATCAGTTCTTAGTGGATTCCCCTCTATCCTTGGCAAATATGGACTCTGAGGTATGATAAATAGCTTATATTTGAAGAAATATATGTGAATTGAACAAATGATGCCTGATCTTAATAAAAGTCTGTTTCCTCTGTGAATATAAAAGGAGGATGTCTATGTGTCTGAATTGGGCATCTATTAATGCTAGCCAAGGAATATATGAGCTATATAGTTCACCACCCTAGTCAGCAGGAGATTGACACAGCAACATTAGAGATTTCTGACTGAAAGAGTCCGACTATAGACAAGCCCATTTTTTCCCACCAAAGAAGGTCTGATTTCTATCAGGTTTCCACCCCTGCTGAGACAATGTCATCTGCTTTGCGGAATCAGCCACCTTTCACAGTTGGTCCTGACCTGAAGGCCTTCAGAAAGGCAGTCAAAACTTGGGCCTTTGAGTCTGGAGGAGCTGAGTCCCAGTTGTGGAGTTGTGGTACATTTTAATCTGGTTGCCATTTCATATTTTTAAATGTGTCATGTTGCTTTGTGGTAATGGTTCTGTGTTTCTTGCTCACTTTTTTTTTTTAGGCTGGCCAGAATTACTTGGTTGTATTAGGTGGTCGTATAAATGTTATAAATAGACAGATAGATAAATAAAGAGTTGCTTTTGTCAAACCTGGAAGGAAGAGGCAACGTTCTCCTCATTAGATGAGTCTAATTATCTGGTTGCTTGTAACAACTATCTGCAGTCTTAGTGACAAATTATCTGGAAAAGCATCACTTAAAACCAAATCATTTCTTGGAATACAAGTGTCTTGAAACCTGGTTGTGCTTTCCTCCCACGCCAAGCTGTTTTCAGCTGTTGCTGCATTTTTAAAAATATTTTGTTTCCAATTTTGGAATTGCCTAAGAGATGAAAATGAGCATTAGCTGGGTTTTGTTGACTAGGAGGTCTGCTCGGGATGCCTTTCCTGTGCCCTAGAACAGGGGTCTCCAACCTTTTGGGCACCAGGGACCTTGTTCTGTGAAGAGAGGTTTTTTCCATGGCCTGGAGGGAGTGTGATTTCATATGCTGCCTACATCCCGCCATTGGAGCATGGCCTGTTTGTGCGGCCCAGTTTCTGGCATGCCACAGACGGAGGGTTGGGGAGCCCTGCCTTAGAACATTAAGGTTGAATACTACAGCAAGTTCTAATAGCCAACATTTTTATAAAGGGGGAAAAATGAATATATCGACTCATCCTTTCCCTTTGACCTTTTCTTTTGCTTTTCCTATCTTCTTCTTTTCCTTAGCGTTGAACTTATATAGGTAACTTAAGCATCAGGTCCTGTGTTGAGTTGTTCAGCTTCTTCTGCATCGTGATCTACATCGTTCTTTATTTGCAGAGCAATACTTGCAGGCAGCAGTAATAAATCAATTAATGACTCTGATGAATCATTTAATGGCTGACAAAATACCACTAAAGCCAACAGCTTGGATCTCTATAGCAGTACCAGAAGATGCTGGTTGACTCAGAGCTGGGAGATGAAACAGCGACTGTTAGCTCAATTAGCACAATTAGTGCGCGATTTAAAGGCTTAGACAGCATCTGCTGGAGTAAACCAAGCCGGTGTGTTGACTGCATGTCTCCGTTTGGAGGCTGAACTGATCCATCCAGGTTTTCATTGTCTTCCATGCCAGTTTGATTTTAAAAATATCATCCATGACTATCGGGAACTATTCAGTGGTGGACTTTGCAGTTAGAGCAAAAGTTATTCTGAGCCTTGTTTCCTATTCTGCAGGAGGAATCTGTCAGACTTCCCACACGTGCAGATGCTAAGCTGTATCCTAGGCTTATGACATTTCCCACAAGTATAGTAACTCCACCAGGTGTGCTGATTGCAATCACTGCTTATTGGGCTTGGTTGGCCATTTTGGTATAAGTTTGACCTATGAGCAACCCAAATGAGTTTTGAAGATGTTGCTAATAATGCACCGATGCATTAAAATGTACCTAACGGCGCTGAAGAATTATAGAAGTATTATATAACACATTCCTGATTCTACTCCATTAGCCTTTAATTTGTGGATTATGAGCATGCCCTAACTGAAACTTTAGATGCACTGTAGTTCTGGAACATAAGGATGGAGTCCATAATCAAAGCTGCAGAATCCTTTCCCTTTCCTTCATCATCAGTAGTTATCAAGGCTGCTATTTATCTTATCATGTTGTGTGAACCTACATAGAGATTTAGTTTCTCAAGGGTAAGAATAAGGAGGAAACCAGTGGCCCCAGCAGCCTTTCCTGTTACTATGCTAGCTGTTAAGAGTCTATTTCCGCAACATTTGAAGAGCCACAGATTTCCCCCACCCCTGCTTTAAAGCCCCCAGTGTTTTTTGGGGAAACTCTCATTAAGGTAGTGCTTGGGCATCTTCGTTTTAGTTTTAGTAGTGTGATTTTTTTTTTAATGAACTTCTGTTTTTAGAAACAAAAATGGTTAGAGGTAGAATGCACCATATGAATAGTATAAAATAGCTGCTCTTTGTAGTCATGCTGTCTCCTTGGTCATTCATGAAGTTTTCCCTGTTGTAGACAAGTGATTGCAATTGTACGCCACCTATGAAAAAATGTAACTTTATAGCAAGGAAGTTTATCACTGTTAGTGTAGTTAATTTTGTGGATAATCATGTTAGATGTTCGGTGAATATAGGTAGTCCTCAACTTACAACAGTTCATTTGGTGACCATTCAAAGTTACAATGGCACTGAAAAAAATGGATTTATGACCGTTTTTCATGCTTACGACCGTTGCTGCATCTCCGTGGTCATGCAATCAAAATTCAGACACTCGGCAACTGTCTCAAATTTATGATGGTTGCAGTGTCCCAGGGTCATGTGATCACTTTTTACGACCTCCTGATAAGCAAAGTCAACAGGGAAGCCAGATTCACTTAACAACCATGTTAGTAATTTAATAACTGCAGCAAATTGCTTAACAAATGAGGTAAGAAAAGTCGTAAAATGAGGCAAAATTCACTTAACAACTATCTTGCTTAGAAACGGAAATGTTGAGCTCAGTTGTGGTCATAAGACAAGGACTACCTGTAAAAGTTTCAAGTAAAAGTAATCTCCCCTTTCCATACAACAGTGTATGGATATGTATTTGTGGGTAAGAATGAGAATGCTATACATCAAATGAATAAGCAGCAGAAGAAAGTTGGCAAAGCATTTTGAGAGTAACTAGATAAGTGGAAACCACATGTGTATATAAGCTGATAATGATCATAGAGGCACAGAAGTCTTGCTAATTGTATTTAGCTACTTAACTGTTGCACAATCTTTGTCTTGCATACAATATAATTAAAATATGCGGGAGAGGATCTTATTGGACTACTGATTTTAATAAGTAGAAAATGTATGCACCTAAACTCCTTCAACCACTATTGTGACTATTTTTTGAGCATCTTCCCCATTTAACATTTCTTCTTTATAGGGTTGACTTCACATCCTTATCCCACATACTATGTATATTCATTTCTTTATTTGATTTATTCATAGGGGGGGGAAATTTTAACTAGGAAGTGAGAGAAAAATATAAATAATAATTCAACTAATTACTTCTTGTAACCTGAATTCTGTGCCTAGGTTTTCCTCTACTTTGGCCCAGGGATCACTATCCTTTATTCACCTTTACAGAACTCTGGGAATTTTTTTTTTAGATATTGGCCCAGATACTAGGAAGCCTTTTAGAGCTTCTAAAATTTACTTGCTTTCTTGATATCCTGACTCTTGTATGAACCTCAGAAACAGATACGCCCTGTTAAGTAATATGATAAATGTAGATAGTAGAGAGAAAAACTTTGAAGACTCTTCTATTTCTCAAGAGCAAGGAAACACTAATGATCTTACTGCCCATGTGATTGACCCACTGTTGGTCCATTTTGGAGAGAAACCCTACCTGGTAGACGTCCAAGGAGTAACAAGCAAGTACAGTTTTATATTGTAAGAAACAGCTTAAGGCTAGCCTGGCTGAAGTCTCCTGATACTGTACCTTGTAGTGTTACTTAAGGTAAGAATAGTTTGCACCTGAGTTGCAGAAAGTTCCCTGAACTCACCAGCTATGTTCTTCCTATCACAGATGATCTACTATGGGGAGGATGAAACCAAGGAGGGTTGTTACAGAGAGAAACAATGCCACACGGCAGACTTCTAAATAATTCATCAAGTCTGGTAGATACGATTCTTCCCCTGCATTCTGTTCAGGGCACTGTGGATACTTTAATTATTAACTTCCAGCCAAGTGTCACAATGTGTATGTCAAATTGACATGTGCATATCTTGAAAAAAAAAAATAACTCCATGATTTGATGGGAAGTATGCCTGGGCCAGAAGAGCTTTGCATAGTACCCGGCATTCCAACTGGCAACTGTGAAGGGCATTCCAGGCCAGCCAGGAAATGTAACAGATGTCTTGTTGCGTCTGTGATATGTCCAAACTGAGAGGTTGCACACACCACAAAAGGGACCATGATATCTTGCATTTCCTTTGCCATGGCTTGGCTGCATATCCATGGTGAGTTTTATCCCATTGTGGATAAAGAGAGCATAGCTTGTACATTCAGCTTTAAAAAAAAAAACCTGTATTCTTTGAAAATGGTGCTGATGAAAGTTTGAATGTGTAACTAGCATTGCTAAATAGTGTGCAGATTTTTTTCCCTTTGATAGTTAGATGGGTTGTAAAATAGTAGAATATCTGAATTGCATTATTGTAAGCTATTTTAGGGATCTGTCTAACTCTGGGAAGCTCACCAGAGAAAGCTTAGAGTATGCTGGAAATCTCCTGAAAAAAATAAAATAAAATATTGGCTGACAGCTTTATTGCAGTGCCTCCTGTCTTTGGAGGAGCAGCACATTATGTGATAGAGAGTGTTTGTTTTTAATAAATATAATTGGGTGTACTGCAATTTAGAGCTAGATTCTGTATATACGCTCATTACTAGAAGTAGGAATGAATTACTAGGATTACTTAAAAGAGAAGTTGTAATATTTTCATGGTCTATTTTTAAAAAAATGCTTTTAAGATGTGAATAAAAGAAGAAATATACTTTCCCCCCGGTTTTCAATTTGGTGATGCATAATCATCTTTACTACTACCTTCTCTTATTGGTGTCTTATGTTTATATTACTTGGTTGTTTGTATGTACACTGAAAGCTTATGTACCAGAGAAAATTCCTTGTGTATCCAATCACACTTTACCAATAAAGTATTCTATTCTATTCTAGTCTAGTCTAGTCTAGTCTAGTCTAGTCTAGTCTAGTCTAGTCTAGTCTAGTCTAGTCTAGTCTAGTCTATTTCTAATTCTAATTCTAATTCTACTCTATAGAGCTAGAAATGGTTTATGTACTTATTTTTCATGGTTGTGTATAACTTTGTTTTAATACCTTTATTTTCTTTAAAAACATACTGGCTCAGATAGCTGGGAAAAGGATGGGTGGTTGTCAATTATTTCATGTAGAGTTTGCACCTAGTTTTCACATCCTCTATTTCAGTATACAGGATCCTTCCCATGCTCGATCTGCATTCCCTGTTTTGTGCTTGTCATATAACACTATATTCTTTGCCATTCATTAGTATTCCAAAGTAGGCAAGTCCTGAATTTATAATGATGCTTTTAAAATCCAAAGAAAAGGCATTCTCTTCTCCCATCTCCCTACTCCCAAACCGGTAGGAGAAAAAAAATGCTCAAGATTTTGTACCTAATAAGGAGGTACGGAAAAAAGAATCCTTCAAAACACATCACATTCTTTCCTAATTTTGTGATCTCCAGATGTTTTGGGTTGCAACTCTTAATATTTCCAGCCCTGTTTTATAGCTATAAGGGGATGATAGGAGTTGTAATCTGGATGGACCAAGTTTGGAAAGGCAAATAAGGGATCCTTTAAGAGTTTACTTAATTCTTCAGTTTTTGGGCAAAATCTGATGACATCTTGAATTGTGTTGATTTGGGAGAAGATTATTTATTGGGACCAGTAGCGACACTAGCACCTATTTTTTTTTTCTACCTTTGCAACCATTTTCCAAAGAGTGTTAACCCAGCTGGAGATTTTTGAAGTGGCTGCAAATGACTGGGGAAAGTACAAGGAAACTCAAGAAGGTGGGGGAAGAATATGATTTTTTTTTCTTTGACCATCATATCCTCCCGGTTGTTTTTAGGGGAACTCCTTTGAAAAAGAACTGAAAAGGAAAGGGCCTGTTCTTTGAATTGCATTAGTATTTTATACGTTGATTAGGACTGCTCTATTTGTAACCCAAGAACTCATTCTGAAGTCCATTCTGCAAGCATTAAAGCATTAATTCTTGTCTTCTCATTTCTGCTATGAAATAGTTCGTGGCAAACTCTTTGCTTTTTGTTTTTCTTGTGTTATACCAGGCTTAGGTAAAGAACTTAGCCACAGTTTTTTTAGTAAACGCTTATTTAATTTAAATAGGTTTCAGCTTTGCTTTGCTATTTGCAATTAAAAATTGAACCTGCAATTTCTGTTGCTAAGCGAGACAGTTGTTAAGTGAGTTTTGCTTTGCCCCATTTTACCCTTTCTTGCCACAGTTTTTAAGTGAATCACTGCAGTTGTTATAGTTAGTAACAAAGTTGTTAAGTGAATCTGGCATCCCCATTGGCTTTGCTTGTCAGAAGGTCACAAAAGGGAATCACATGCAACCGTCATAAATACGAGTCAGTTGCCAAGCCCCTGAATTTTGTTCACATGATCATGGGAAATGCTGCAACAGCCATAAGTGTGAAAAATGGTCATCAGTCACTTTATCCAGTGCTGTTGTAACCAAACAGTTGTTAAACGAACTGTTGTAAATCAACAACTACCTGTAATGGGGAATAAGCATGCAATTTATATAACATAAGATCCTAGATTTTTTTTTTAAAGGAGCATGTCAACATTAGTTGGCATTTAATGAGCACAACTCAATTTGTCAGAAATTTATCCATATTTTTAAAAGATCAAATTTAGCTGAATGTTTAGAATGTCATTCTTTTTTAATCAGAAGACAGTCCCCTATTTGTTCTATATCTATCCTAATGGTAAGTCAAAGGTGATTTTTTCCAAAATGTATGCTATTTCAACTATGGAGTTGTCAGAAACCAAGACGGATGTGCTTATGATGTGGAAACAGAGATTGCATATAAGATACTTATTAATGCTTCTTCGGAATCCATAAAGAAATGATTGTCCCAATGAGCTGTTTTCAATATCAAACATCTTTGTTCAAAACGTTAAACAGCTAACGTGACTTTGATGTGCAGACTGGGATTTCTGGTTCATGCAACCTGGCAATATTTTGTTAGATTTGAAACTGAAAAGTGGTTTTATTATTTTGGTTGGAAGACCTTGTTAAATGTGTACATTTTAAGATGCTGTTGCTAATGTCAGTGTGATGTATCAGTAATAATTGATAGCAGTTCGCCTTTATTTTTTTAACAAAAGAAATGCCATGCTATAATTTATAATTAAAAGGAGAAAATACCTTGCGTCATCGTAATGAACCTTTCTGGAGTCACAGCATTAAGATATAGCAATTTTGGTGAAGAGGAAATATATTTGATAATATTTTTGATGGGTCCGTTGTAATTGAGACTTACAGTTAACAACCTGTAGTTCCATATGTAGTTCTTTCCTTGTGACATCTTCCTGTACAGTATATACAGTATTCTCCTGTGTTATAGGATAGTCCTACGATAAGATCCAGTGGAACGTTAATGTGGCTTTCAATAAATTTTACGTGACTATGTTCATTACTCCTTTATAAATAAGCTGACAAAAATTGCTAATGCACAGAAAAGATTTCATGGTATACTGGGGCATAGAAACAGAGATGTCTTTCTCAGAAACATCTTCCATGCATCTGATGAAGAGGACTGTGATCTACCAAAGCTTAAACAATATACAGTAATGATTGGATTGTTGCAAGATACTTCATTGTTTTTGCTGCAAAAGGATTAACAAAGCGAGCCCTCTGCATTATTTCTTTGCTAGTTAGCTTGCTGACTTCATTCCTAAATGCAGAACAAGGAAGTGATGGAGCATTTTATCGCATATTTCACTGGCCTGCTGATTCCATGTAGACGTTTCTTGTACTTCCCAATGGCTACTAGGCCAGCTCTTAAATACAAGGCTATAAAGCAAAACAAAAGAAAATCATTACAATCGGAGAGATTTCCCATATTCAGATTACTGTATAAAACAAATCATTTGGCTACTCACATTTTTCAACAGTGATTTTTTGAACATGTCAAGTCAGTAGACTGCTGATTAAATTAAATGTAGTATTGATAAGACTGTTGTCTGTGATCAGTGGAGACGCAATCCTTGACATGATTCTGGTTGCAGTTTTGCAATCTTTCAAACATTAGTCACAACTAAATCATTTATTTCATTAAGTCTTTGTTAGCTCATCCTTGATTGTGTTCAGAGTAGACAAGTTTTCCTTTGTTAATTTTTGACTAAAATGTTTAAAAGCAATCCCTTTTGAAAAAATATAAATCTCTAATGCAGTTTTTTCTATTTTTCCATGTGGGAGTTTTGTATAGATATTTCTATTTATCACTATCTTGGGCATTTTACTTCTAGATAAAAAAAGAGGAATCTACTGTTGGCAAAAATTTTCATAAAAATTGAGCAATTAAAATAATGTTTTCATTAAAAATATACATTAGTACCAAAGTTGGAGACTGTAAAGCAAAGCCACAGCAGAGTGACTGAAAAATTATCAGAACAGAGCCTACTTTTCAGGTCTGACGAACAATATTTCATCACCCATGGCTTATCTACTTTTTGTTTTCCTCCAGCTAGCTATTTATATGACTTAGTTTCTCAGAAGGGAACCTGGCAGAGACATTATATTCAGCAATAGAGAAATCTACATTTAAAACAAAACTTATTTTTTCAAATTGTAAATCTCTACATGGTTCTCATAGGTGAAAGATTGATGATTTGAGAATGGACTGCTGATGTTTATGGGTTTTGATGTCTTGCTGCTTTAATATAGCCATTATTAAAGTGATGTCACCATCCCTTTTGGCCTCAATTTTTGTTTTGTCTTACTTAGCATGAGTGTTATTGTTTTCCCTTCGAGTAGCTGGTAACTCTTAGTGAATGCCTAGACTCGTCCCTGCAGTTTTCTTGGCAAGATTTTAGAAATGGTTTGCCATTGCATGCTTCCAAGGGCTGAGTAGATGTGACTGGCCCAAGATTACACAGTGTCTTTGTGCTCACGATCTCCCAGTTTCTAACCTGATGCTATAAACCACTACACCACTACGCCCTGTATTCCCTGACCCCCTGAAACAACAGAAAATGGAAAGAATCAATAGCAATCATTTTGCTAAGCAGAAATATGCTAATAATGGAATATCTATATCAGATCATGCAACCCAAGCTGATTATTATTATTATTATTATTAAAGGAGCTGTGGTGGTGCAGTGGTTAGAACGCAGTACTGCAGACTTCTCTGCAGACTTGCCGATCAGCAGTTTGGCTGATTGAATCCCACCAGGCTCCAGGTTGACTCAGCCTTCCATCCTTC
>JANHJO010004304.1:369323-379330 GCA_032468235.1 Pseudoxyrhopus heterurus
CACAAGAAATGCATTTGCCAGCAGTAGTTGACATCAGAATAAAACATTTCTATTTTCTGCTGTCTGCTGTGAACATAACATGAGGTAAACTGCTTTCTTCAATGAATGTGTAATAATGAAATTAATAAACTTAGTCTTCTTTGAGAGATAGCTGTAAAAATAAATTAATATGGATCTGTCAAATATTTAATTGTAGATTAATCTGTTCAAATATAAATGAATCAGTGAATAAATTGGTTAGATTTAAATAAGTGGGAATCCTGTGAAACTCTTCAACAGAGCTTGCCTCTGAAAAATAAGTAAGGGAGCATAAAACACCATAATTTATTCAAAAGGTAAAGCTACCATTCAGGGTAGCATACTAAGGATACTGTCTTTAGTAGAATTTTCTTTCCTATTGACAAGAACCAAAATGTCCTGCAATGCAGTTATTCCTTGACTTACAACCATTAGTTTAGTGTCCATTCAAAGTTAAACAGCACTGAAAAAGTTGACTTACGACCAGTTTTCACACTTATAACTGTTGCAGGATACCTATGATCACATGATTAAAATTCGGGGGCTTGGCAACTGGCATGTATTTATGACAGCTGCGGTGTCCTAGGGTCACATGGTCGTCATTTGTAAGCTTCCCAGCTGGCTTCCAACAAGCAAAGTCAATGAGGGAAGCCAGATTCACTTAACCAAATGATTTAGTTAACAATTGCAGCGATTCACTTAAAAACTGTGGCAAAGAAGGCCATAAAAGGGGCACAACACACTTACCAACATCCTTGCTTAGCCACAGAAAGGCTCAGTTGACATCATAAGTCCAGGGCACCTATATGTGACCTTAGTTCAGGCAATCAAATGCCCTTCACTTATCTTTGGACTACGATTCCCATCAGCCACAAGCAATCGAAAGGGAAGCTATATATTTCAGGACATCTGTCTATAATTGCTGACAATGCAGCAATCAGAGTTAAACCTCTTCCTTTCTTTCGTTTTATTTTTAGTTTATTTTTATTTATTTATTTTTTAATCCCAAGCCTTTTGTCACTGTGTTGTGGATAAGGGAATGATACTTGTTGGCAGTGAAAAGAGACTAGACAGAGTTAAGGAAAAGAAGGCAGGGTAAAACAACTAATCGCTCCAAGGAAAATTGTGTTAGGAAGAATAAATATACAATTTACAAAAAGCTGGCATATTAAAAGAGGGAGGGAGGGAAATGTTTTCAATATGGTCTTCCTGCTGTTCAGAGTTGAAAATGAACTCTGCTACTTAAAAATAATTCTCTGCTTGCCTCATACAGTGGGGAAACAAATACAATGAATATATAAATACATAAGAGACAGGGGATGGGTCTGCCTATTCCTGTTTGAAATAGGAATAGGTATCTGCAATGTTTATCAGTCATGTTTCCTTCTGGTCCAAACTGAGTTGAAAGTGTTACTTATCCCCACTGAAATGTTGTCATTTGATTCAGGGGAAATTCCAGTTAAAAATTCTAACTAGAAGGCTTCTGGATTCCCCTTAGCATATGGATAATCACACATTAGTGCTCTACAAATTGATTTTCTGGAAAGCCTATAACAACGAACAAGTTGGAGCTTAGAAGTGGAAGTTTCCTGGATTGTGCATACTATCTAAATTTCAAGCTAAATTATTTGGCCAAAGGCTGTTAATTGTTAAAAGCACTTTAGGGCCCACTTCTGAAAAAGAAGCCTTGCTAAGCCTGTTCTTTGTGATTTTCCTATAATTATTCACACTAATTTGGTACCCAAGTATGTCCATATATAATCCACTGAATATATAGAGCAAATTCTGAAAGCAGAATTTATCATTTATGAAGTTCCTGAACGGAACCAATTTCTTTTTAGAAGGGAGACAAATAACTGGACAGATTTTCTTAACCGAGTGACAGTTTTTGCTATGTGCTCATCAGTAGAGTCTGTACATAGAAATTGATATTTGAGTTCCCAAGGAAGGGCCATTTATTCCAACTGCAGATTGCACATCTCCATGTGAATTAGATACGTATTTTATTAAACCGATAATACTAATACATCTTTTAAGAAATCAAGCTTGAATGAACTTACTATGAATCACTTTAATCCAAAATGGAAACTAGTATGAAACTAGTTAAATACATTTACTGAGCCCCAATTTGGTAATCTCAGTATCACACTCTATAAATAAATAAATAAATAAGGCTTTAGAGAATTTGTGGATCTCCAGATGTTGCTGAATTCTCAGCATCTCCACATTGCCCAGCAAATTATGCCATGCTGAGGGTCATATTTAAGCAGTAGCTGAAGGGACACAACTTTCACATCCCAGCTTTTAAAATTTCATCTCGCAAAAGGGTTCAGATTCATATCCACCCACATTCAACAATACCAGTCTCAGGGGATTCCAAACAGTTCACATGCCCTTGCATCCAATGGTTTAACTTCAATACCATGTGTTATTGGTTGAAAATAAGCTCTACTTTTTTCTTTTTTTTTGCATGGGGGTATCCTGACTAGAAATAAAGTATTGTCTTATCTGTAGCTCTAGTTAATATAGGAAAAGCAGGATGTTAACTGTTTTAGGTATCCATAATTTAGATTTTATCAGCTTTGTTTCTCTCTTTTGTAGCCTCCAGGAGGTGTCCCTGGTACACAGCCATTGCTGCCCAACTCCATGGACCCTACACGGCAACAAGGTAACTGATGTTGAGGCTGCCTTCAGAAATTCCTTCACTGGACCTTTCCTTCTGCTCCTTGTTTGCTTCGCCGTAATACTCCATAATATCTTCCTGTCTGTTTCTCTTCCTAGGGCATCCCAACATGGGCGGGCCGATGCAAAGGATGAATCCTCCTCGAGGAATGGGACCGATGGGCCCAGGTCCACAGGTAAAAACCTGGGCAGAGACCACTTCCTCTCCTGTCCAGTGCCAAGCGTTAGGCGTGCTACTTTGTGAAGTTTGTAAGCAAAACATCATAAAAGCAGCCTCTGGGGGCTCTTCCATTCCTTCTAAGACCTTTTCTCTCTACCATTAGCGGTAATGCATTTTACATTAGTGTGTTTACATACGTCTGGAAAAATCCCACCTTCCCACATTTAGTTAGGGCTTCAAAAAAAAACCCCGAACATTCCCCATCACGTACTTCATGTAATCACCTATTCCCCACCTTCCGTTTTTGCTTTTTAGTCTAGGCAAACCTCAATTTCATCGGGATTTTCCCACTTGGGGAATGATAATCTTAACGCAAAGTGGGAAGAGAGGAGGCTGCAGATAGAACGCTGTATGTATTTCAGTTGAATCCATGTTAATAATTAAATTTGCTGCAGTCTCGTCTGTTTTGATTTACCTCGTCCTTTATAGCTGGAGCAGACACATAGACCCCACTTAGCACGCTTCCCCCCCTCCCCACACTGCTGCCTTTTTTTCTAAAAAAAAAAATCACATACTTCACCTTTGCAACATTCTAGACAGGAAATGAAGGAAGATAAAGGAAGGGTAGGTGGGTTGAAATAATACTGGTCGTAACCAAACCAACTTCATTTTTGCTTTCTAGAGTTCTGATTTTGTTTAAACCTGAAGAATCTAGATAGGTTTCTAAGCTGCCTGCAGGGCTCTTGCTCAGAGATAAAATTTTGCAGTATGTTTATTTTTGCCCCCAGGATTGTCTTAAGGATAAATCAGGCCAGCAGTTTCCAGATCCATGAGACAGACTTTCAGAGATTAAAGTCATTTGGGGAAGACAGATGAAAGTTCTCTTCTCTCATTGAGTCCACTTTTTGCTTGGCTATTCCAAGTAACTGAGTAGCCTGTTAATTTATTGTTGTCTTATGAGAGTGATGCAAACCCCTTCTTTCATAAGCTTGCTGCTTCTTGGGGCTCTGTCCTGCCATCTTCTTGTTCTCTTAGCTTCTTCCTCTGCCAAGCTGAAACATCGGCCTTTCCTTGTCACGTTACATTTTCAGGCAGATTTTTCTTTGGCTGAAGTTACAGACCATCATTCCTCACTGCAGTATGCGTCTAACTGTTTGAGAAAACCGGTCAAGGTGAAGTCATGCGGTAGCATTCAGTTAAGGGATGACAAGAATTTCACAGCCATATTTATGTTCTCCTGCATTTGCAGCCAGGGGCAGAGGCATGCTAAAATCATCTTCACTGTATAGGTTGGAAACAAGAGGTCCGAGTTCCAAACATGCTTACATATGTTGCCCATCAGCACCATTGCAGAGGAACACTTAAGGAGCCTTCTAGATGGAGGACTCATTAGCGGCAGCAATCAAAATACATGTTGCTCCTATTACATATTTTGAATTTTGGGCATAAGGGGAAAAATGAAACAATGGGGGGTTAAAAGTGGAAGATGACATCACTCTTCATGAAGCATTGTAAATATGTCGCCTTCAGATGGAAATTTCTTCTGGGCTCTATTTTGAATAGTGTCTAGGTTCAATATTGCACTCAACTAAAATATTCTTGACTGCCCATATGTTTGCTTAGTATATTACTCATTATGATTTATAAATCATAGGTTATGGCTTAACATTATTATAGTTGTTTGTACAGTCAGCCAGATGTTTAGATTTGGCATTGTTGTCCACCTAGTGAATCCTTCCCAGGGACCTGGGATGGTGATGTGGTAGTAGAAGTGATGATGATGAAGATTCCCACCTTTCTTATATAAAACATGTTTTCAAAACTCACCAACCTGTATCTTACTGAACCTCCAAAGCTTATCACTGTATATGATTCAGTTGGTATCTAAAATCAGATATGGACTCAGGGACAACAATATGCTGCAGCTTTGTTATACCCTTTCCTTGCCTCTCATAATAGTTCGTTCACTTCATGGTTTGCTGTCTCACTTGAATCTTTCAAACTGGGGTTATGCAAAACTAGTGCTAAGCCCAATTGGAACAATTATCACAATGAGAACAGCTTGGAAATAGAAAAGAAGCAGTAGGTTTGTGTTCTTCTAAGCAGACATTATCTATAAGCATCCAATGCAGAATGCGGCCCAGAAAATGAGCATATGAAAGAGTATCCATTTGCTAAGGAAAGTGGGCTAATAGCCTTTGGAAAATCATTTTTCTTAATCTATTCCAGCAAATTTGATATTGTAATCTTGTAAAGTATTGGATAGCATCTTAGGAGGAAAATGTGCAAGAATACATTTTGGTTTCTTGCTGCAAATTGCACGCATCAACTAATATCCTGTGCTATTTCTCATATTTGCTGCAACAGCAAAAGTACTGAACATTACAAACTTTCCTTACCATTCTTGATTCAATCAGACCTGCACTCTGGCCCTGTATTTCTACTAGAATAAACAAAATATGCAAGTATAAGAGTGCACTCACTCAGGCCAATTATTGTTAGGATGTAATACTAGATAACTAGATAGGCATAGGGAAAGACAGAAGTGTATCTAGAAGGAGGCAGGTAAATTTTGATGAGTTTCGGAGCACATTTGCGCTGAAATCTTCTAAATCTTGTTTCTGCAGTGATTGGGGTGAAATAATTAGAATATGCGCCCTATGTAAATCTTCTGCATCAATTCTGGCTATGAAAGCAGCATGTTTATCTATTTTGGGAAGTATATCACATGAAGAAAAGCGTATGAACAGTACTGATACCCAGTAAAGAGTGAGAACCTACCAGGAAAGAGAAAAAGGGGATTGCGTTTCCAAGCAAGTCTAGATTCCAGGTGTTCTTTTGTCTGGTTTAATGGTCTGGAACTCTTGGTGACCTCAAAGCTCTCAGTAGTTCCTCATGTCATACACCATCATAAAAGTTTGCATTTCTTATAAATCGCACCAGCCAAACAAAGACAGCCTCGTGAAAGGTTCTGGATTCACGGCATATCTCAAGCAAACCAGGTGCTTCTCATCAAGTTGAAACGGCGTATTAGCTGTAGCATTCTTTCATACTTTTGGAGTTGTCGGCCTGTCATTTGGCCATTGTGAGCAGCAAGCGTGGTTGCACCATATCTTTACGAAGCCTTGTGTGAATGTTAGAAACAAACTTTCTACCAGTAATGTGCTTTTCTGTGTATGGGCCATGAGTGAGGAACTCAAAGCAAATCCTTTTTCTCCTGGTTGCAATTGTTCCACTTTGTGAGTAATGTAAGTCTCTGTTCCAGCCAATAAAAGATTAAATGTTGAGGGGAAAAAAGTACTATCAAGTGAAGGCTGTAATGGACTGTTAGATGAGGTGTTATTGTTTTTTTCATTTAATATTTCAGCCAAGCAGTCTGTTTGCCTCTCAGGAATATAGTTTGTGTTTTAACTCCTAATTATAAAGCATAGCTGTGGTTGTAGCTTCATTTGGTTAGGACAACTTGATGGGGACAATAGCCCATTTGGTAACTAGCAACCTGTGCAGGTCTTTCGGTATAGGAATCATGCAATCCAGTTGGCTCATTCAGTAGCATTTACAATTTCTACATAGAGAACATTGTCATGGGTAAGATACCAAGGAATGAGCCAAGGAGCAGGAGTTGTGGACTTGACTCATATTTTATATACTTCAACCACAAGTCCCTATTCGTTGCTGCTTCTTAAACAGTAGCCCTGCATGTTACCAACAACATGACGGATTTGCTCCCTTTCCCTCTTTAGACCCATTTTCAAAGCAAATAGTTATGCCTAGCTTGCATTGACTTTTTTCTGAAGTTTGATATCTGGAAGATCGGGCTAAGCAGACATTTGGATATGTAGAAGGGAATTTAAATAGGGTCATTTAAGTGCTCTAGTTTTAAGGGTTTTTAGTAATCATATTAACAGACCCATAATGTTATTACTTTGCCCAGAAAAGTCCTTTATGTCTTTTGTGATTGTGACGTTTTAAGAAATAAAATAAAAAGTATGCAGTGGATGCTACTTGATCAGCATTGCTCTTTGTTACTGTTGTTGAAGACAGACCTTTGAGAGGAAGGAATGCTCTTCGCAAACCTGCTACACACTTTGGTGCTGTCAACATCTCCTCTTGGGCAAACCCATTGCTTGCTCATTATTCTGTATTTCCTAAAGCAGAATTAATCTCTCTCTCTCTCTCTCTTTGTCTGTCTCTCACTCCCCTCTCTCTCATGTTCTGCTTCCTCACATCAGTCTCTCCACACCTGTCACCCCACCCCAAGCAAGTAATTTAATTATTTTACATGTCCTACTTGTTTGGATTCATATGTAAGGAACAAACCGCATTTGGTTGGTTTGTTTTTGGTTTGAATTACTTTCTTAGACCTTACATATTTTCCAGGTGAGGTTACTCCCTTGTTGATATACCTTGGGCAGTGCCAGAAGCTTTTGCCCAATGGGCGTCTCTAGTATTATATTTTCAACGAAGAGATGGAAACTTGGTGGCTTTTAAGATTTTTTTTTTAAAAAAAAAGACTTTTTCCAGTCAAACAGCAAAATGAGAGTTGCCACAGCCCTGTTTCACTTTTAGAAGTTGCTAAGTTGACCTGTATGTTCATTGTCATCATCTTTTTTTTTTTTAATTAAAGTTCATTTTCACAAACTAACCCTCTCGTTTTTGTTTGTTTTTTTTCCTTTCTCTTTTCTTCTCCGGTTTCCCTTCTCGTTATGGTAGACTGATCCTTGGTTATCATTGCAGAACTATGGCGGCGGAATGAGACCTCCACCCAACTCTCTAGGGCCCGGCATGCCTGGGATTAACATGTAAGGCGTTTCTCATGCTCCTGGCTTTTGACTGATGTACCTTTCATTGGATGTGGAAATGAGCGCTGTTTTACTCCCTGCTTAGGCTCGAGTAAATGTGTGCATGTGCGCACTAAAAGCTTGTTTCTTTTCTTGAACTCCAGGGGTCCAGGAGCTGGTAGACCATGGCCCAATCCCAACAGCGCTAACTCAGTAAGTGTTTTTTCTGTGGAATGCCTTTATCACTTGGACCTTGGAATTTAGTTTACTTCTTCTTCCTGCATCTCCCTTTAAATCTATGTTGCATCGCTTGCTCTGTCTTCCCAGTGGGGTGTCATCCGGAGCAGGAGACATGGGATATCCTCCTTTTCCTTCTGTGCAGCTGTCCTCTCCTATAAGCATATTTAAAAGCAATAAGTATTTTTATTAGAGTTCTGAACCTTCCCTTGTCAAAAGCTCCCTCTCGGAAAAGTAATGCATGCACTTTGGTTTGTTCACAGATTCCATATTCTTCTTCATCACCTGGTACATATGTGGTAAGCTCTTTTTTTTTTTAATTCAGCGGTTAAACAAATCTGCGTGGCCACCCATCTAATCAGTGGGCAGTGAACACAAGAAAAAAAAAACATTATCCATAATCCTGTCAGGTGCAAGAAGTCAGAAACCAGGATAGACTTCAAAAGTACCATAAGTTTATTTCATGCTACCTATACACAGGAATCTGATCTACTAATGGTCAAGGCAAATTGGCACCAGATAAGAGTCAATGGACTTCAAAGGGGGCTGGATTAAGGTCTCTTATGGGAGTATAGAGATTTCAAACTGATGATACATTTGACCCCACCCTCAGGCTCAGCCTGGTCATCTCCTACAAATCCAGATCAATTAAAAACCCAAATCAAGAGTGTATTGAAAAAAATGAGCTCCATTAACATCCTAGAGTCAGGACTTGGCAATCTTTGCAATCAAAGCCAACAGGGTCAGAACCTTTCTTATCCCTGTGGAGATGCTGTTCCATAAGACAAGCACCATAACAGAGGAGCCATGGTTCCTAGGCCTGCCCGGTGACACCATTTTATTGAGGGTCCCAGAGCATATCCATTCTCTCAGATCTGGTGAGAAAAGCCATGACAACTGGGAGGAGGAAGTTTCACAAGTAACCTAGCCAAATGTCATGAAGTGGCAGTACATTTGTTGACTAGCTCTAGGGATACTTGAATCCACAAGTATGCAGCCTAGATTATGGTTATAAGTGTTCATGCTGTTGCATTGTTTTATCCTGCCAACGGGCAGCGTCCACATCTGTATAATATGCAAATCATCGATATCGTTGGGGAACACATTTCTTGTTCCAAGAAGCATAGTGCATAAAGCATGTCGAAAGAGAGGATGTTGATTAGCATAAGAAGTCATTTGTTCAGTCAACATCCTCCTAAAGCAGTATCTCTTAACCTTGGTGGCTTTAAGACACACGGACTTCAACTTCCATAATTCCTCAGCCAGCCACACTGGCCAGGGAATTCTGGGAGTTGAAGTCCATGTGTCTTAAAATCACCAAGGCTGAGAAATACTGCCCTAAAGTATGGAAAGAAATACCTTCTAACCCCCAGCATTGTGAATGACGTAGTGCTTGTGATGCTTCACTTTTAATTTATCTTAGAGCAATTACAGTCAGAATTTTTAGCAGCTGCATTCTTAATTGGATAGGAAGCAGACCATCAAGTTAACACATTGACATAGCAAGTTACAATGCTCTAAACTACCCATTTATTGTTGCAACTTCTGCATGAGTGAAGGTTACAGAAAGGATGGTCCTTCTTCTGTTCCTTCCCTGACAGACAGAACCAGTGTGTGCATCTTGCACACTTACTATCTCACTGTAAAACCTTCATTTTTCCTGAGGCTTAAACAAAGAAATTGCACTTTGGCTACAAGGGTGCATCGAAGGTTTTAGCAGGAGATTAATGCTTGGCTGAATACCAAGGTGAGACATTGTTGCTGACAGCAGCAAGATCTGGCTGACCTATCGCAGGCTATGTTATCACAGTGGTGCCTGATGTGTATTTAATCTTGTCAACAGGGGCCCCCTGGTGGCGGAGGTCCTCCTGGAACACCCATCATGCCTAGCCCTGCAGGTAAGGGATGGGGGAGAGAACGGGAAAGGCGGTGTGAAAAAGAAAGAGTTTCTTTCATTGTTGGCCTTGATGGAAAGTGATAACATAACATTTGCGCGTGGTTGATGCCCTATTTGTTTTGGAACAGCTGCAGACAATCATCAAATGAAAAGAATTCCTTCCTTCCTTCCTTCCTTCCTTCCTTCCTTCCTTCCTTCCTTCCTTCCTTCCTTCCTTCCTTCCCTCCTTCCC
>JANHJO010004304.1:406384-419641 GCA_032468235.1 Pseudoxyrhopus heterurus
TTTACCCAGGTTTCCTGGGTAAAATTAGGACCTCGGCTTATACTCGGGTCGGCTTATACTCAAGTATATACGGTAATTTGCATTTGCTACTCAGTTCTATATCTCAATCCAAGGCCAGACAGGTGGTACTTGTTCCAGTGCCTGGAGGCAGAAACTGTTACGGCCAGACTCTGGCTCCATCTGCAAGAGTTAAGTAGCTGTGGGAGTTAGGGCCACTTGGAATTGGGAAATATTACTCTTAGTTTTGGATGTGGTAGCATTCAGGACACACGTCCTTTGTATAGATCTATTTGGTCCGCCAGTTATGCTTGTTTCTGGACCAGGAGGTTCATGGTCACATGACTTATTCACCTTGGGAATGGATTATTGCAATGCACTCTAGAGTGGATTGTCCCTGAAGGTCACTCACATGTTGCAGTACAGGCAGTTATGGGTATACCATAATATGTCCATATAATACAGGGGTGTCAAACTCACGTCGTCACAGCGGCGTCTCGTGACGTATCAGGACTTTTTTTCCCTTCACTAAAACCGGACATGGGCATGGCCAGTGTATGACGCCTCCGGCCCATGGGCCACAAGTTTGACAGCCCTGATGTAATACTTCTGCTTTATGGACTGCACAACACTACTTGCCAGCAAGCTTCTGGATATAATTCAAGGTGTTGGCTATTACCTATAAAGAACTTCATGGCTTAGGACTCATTATTTGAGGGATTGTCTGTTTCCCATGGTTTCTGCTCATCCTGTCTATTCAGACAGAGTTGTCATGCTCCATGTCCTATCTGCTGAGAATGTGTCCTGATGTAATCCCAGAAGCATGCCTTCTCTGTAATAGCTCCTGCCCTCCGGAGCAGCTTTTCTTCAAATGAGCCTTGAAGACCTAGCTATATCCCAGGATTTGTGCCAGGGGACTGGAGGGCTCCTTTGCTAGGTGAGAGATTGATTGTGGGTTATTCCCCTCAGGTTAACCATTGTGTTTCTCCTGATCAATTGTTTTTATACTTGGTTTTTATAATTATTTACTGCCCAAAGTTATCCAGAATTGGCTGGCTTATAAATACTATATATAAATAAATTTCATTGGAAAAACACCAGGCTGTTAAGCATAGCAGGTATCATTTGTTAACTTTTATTTCTACACATTAGTTATTTATTCTTTTAACAATGGTGTCAAGATGAAAACCCTTTTCTGCTGCGAACTATTAATAATCCTCACCTTCCCCAGTGTCGTTCTTTTCTTACTTTGTAGCAGCAGAGCAGTACAACATAAAATACCGTGTCTGGCTTTAGGAAAGGGAAGAATTGTTAAGGAGGTAATATGGCTGTGTTGGATAAAAAAAACCTGAGGTTATTTCAATACTTGGATCTCTGCGATCTTACTGCAAAATGGGAGGGAATAATCTGTTGTTTGGCTGGCAGAAGATAACCCATGGAGATGAGGAAGGATGCCTGCAGTGCTTTTCAGGCAGCAGCCTTTGTTGTGAGAACCGTACAGGACTTACAAGAAGTGTTGGAGATTCAAATCAAGATTCCATCCCTTGATCTTCACTCCTTTTCTCATTTTTTTTCTCCTTCAGAGGAGTAGTGAATGGTTTGGAGGTTCAGAGAGCTTATACTCCAATTACTCCTGTGAATGCCGAAGGGTTCTTTGAAGTTTTAATAAAGGTAAATAGATGCCTTTGTTTTATAAATTAACAGCTTGACATAGCAACAGTCATCTTTTCTGCCACAAGAGTACTCAGCTTTGGCTTTTTAGAACTGGGGTCCTGCCATTAAAGTTTTGGTTTGTTGGTATTCCCTTTGTCCCATACTAAGCCCTACTCAACCTAGGCAGTAAGACAAAGCAGTAAGATGGAATAAGAGAACTGATTTGTTTCAGGATGTTCTCTGTTACTGAAATGAAACATGTATTCCTGCAACTTAAAAAAGATTGTTAGAAACTAAGGTATGAACACCTTAGTGGAAAACAGTTTTTGTTGTAGTAGATCCTTGAAGCAAATCACAATGAGCCACCAAGTTCCCTTTTGCTCATCACTAGGAGTGTGAACTCTTCAAGATTTTACCAAAGATAGTGTGCTAGTTTTTCTGGTATCAACATACTTCTTTAGAAATGTTGAAGTTGTACAAGACAACTATAGATAAATCTTTCTGAACACTGGAGGGTTTAAAACATGAAAAAACGATTGCAGGAATTGGGTATGTTTAGTTTAATGAAAAGAAGGACTAGGAGTGACATGATACCAGCGTTCTAATATCTAAAGGGCTACCATAAAGGAGAGAGGTTCAACCTATTCTCCAAACAACTGAAGACAGAGCAAGAAGCAATGGATGGCAACTAATCAAGGAGATATCTGATCTAGAAATAAGAAGAAATTTCTTGACAGTTAGAACAGTTAGTCAGGGGAAGTTGAGAAGTTGTGGGTGCTTCATCATTGGAGGCTTTTTAGGAGAGATTGGACAATCACTTGTCTGAAATGGTATAGTGTCTCCTGCTTGAGCAGGGAGTTTAATTGGAAGACATCTAAGGTTCCTTCCAACTCAATTATTCTGACATGTTTTACTATATTTAATCTGCATTAATACATTATCTTTATAGGTTGACTGTGCTTATTTATTACATAGATTTTTGTATTGCAATAATAGTAGTAATGATTGTAATAATACTTATCTTTCCTAGAGAATCTATTCAACCCAAATGAAAACATTGTTATTCTCTGATAGTAACAAAAGAGATGGAAATACCCATCATTTGTATAGCTTGGTGTAGATTGTTGTGTCTCTCAATCCAGACAATTTTGGGAAGGAGTGCATTATTAATAGTATAATTATTACTGCTTTTACAACTAGTAGTTGTAAAAGCGCTATTCAAATGCCACTATGTTCCATGATTACAGCACTGCAGTACAGTCAAACATGCATGAGTGGTGATTTTTTATGCTTATCCTTATTTTTGAATGATTCTTTAGTATGGCTTTTTCTTTGCGTGGGGGTGGTGGTGGTAGTAAAAACTGGTATAGAGTTTTTTCTCTGCAGGATTTTTTTCTTCTGTTATTTAAAAGAATTTATTATAAACCAGTCTGGTTGTTTCTGCATTGGAATGAAGAAGAAATCTATTCTTAATACATTTTCTCCCCTGAAACCAATATTCCATTACATGAGATACATAGCAGCTGAAGTCTTGACTCTCCAACCCCTTTAATTTAATATCTCCATTTTCTTCACTGTGACTAGACTTGCCAACATTTTTTAACATGACACAGTTTTCTACACTAAAAGCAGTCTAATACCGTATGCAAAATGTAACAGTAGAAATTGCCATAGATAAATTAGAAGAAATTGTTTATTTTAATTGCTGGGTAAAAACAATGCAAATTTAAGGAAGAGGAATCTAGAACAGGTACAGTGAGTTACACTATAATAAATATTTTAATTTTCAAAGTGCTACACAAAATTCTTTTATTTTGCTAGATTCCCATTGGAAGTTATTTGCCCAAAACATAGACACAATACCAGTATAAATAGGCAATCTTGGTTTTCATTATCCCACTTCTTTTGTTATGCATGAAAATGTTTCCTTCCAGTGTTACTTATGAATATTTGAGGGTTTCAATTGTGAACAAATTTCTGTATGTCACAGATCCATTTCTATTCAAAATTCATAACTGAAAGAAGACTCAAACAAGGCAAAATAACACAACTGGAATTTTACTTCTCAGAATGTTCTCTTGTTTCTATAAATACACAGAAGATGAATGGTTACTTGCAGCTGCTGCCAATTAGTATATCTACTAAATAAAAAATCTTGCTTGCAAATTGTAGTTTGAGCAAGTTTAAAAATACTTATGTAGTTCTTCTGCACAATTAGGATTAAAAGCAAAAGACAATGTTTAATTTAAATCTAATGTAATGAAGCATTGCACACAAATCCTAGATTTAAGTATCACCCTGATTTAATTTCCCCCCCCATATTCATATGTACCCAAATGCTTTTTTTAAAAAGTCACGTAAGTTTTAATTGAGAAGATGTGAATTACTGGTTCGAAGTTTGTATTCCCTCCCTTATCTTTTTTTTATTTGTTTCTTTGATTCTTGGTTCTTTTGCAAGTGCTATAAAACTGGACTAATGTCCCAATATATAAAATCATGGAAAATGGGAGACAACATTTTTTGGAGAGGACCATTCGGAGGTTTTCCTTATACAGCCAATCAGGTAATATCTATAACAGATAGCAAACAACCACTGACATTGATTCATTTTTGGTTTTTGAAAAATGAAGAAAAAAATCCATAAACCAATCTCCTGTTTCCTGGATTATTGCTGTGTTTGTTTGTTTACCATAATGACTCAGAAAATACAGTAAAACAATCAAGATTTGCAATGTGTTAAAGTCAGTGTATTTTTCTTCTAGAAAAAATTTTATCTCTGAAATAGTTATTTGCTTCTGAGTGCGTACTCTAAGTTTGCACTGGAAATGTGTGAATCTGCCCTGACCATCTAACTCTAACTCTAGAAATACCGTCAGTTCTTGTGCAACTTTTAGATTGGGGGATTTAATCTTATTTTCTGGATTTTCATCTGATTTCTTTTTTCAACTACTTACTACTAAATTCTTCCTAGTGTTATTCTTGTACTACGGCAGGCTTAACTACTTACCACTAAATACCTAGTGATGATAGAATTACTGCTGGTGGGATTCACCTTGTTCACATACAATGTTGTGCTGTAATGACTTCACTAAGGCAAATAATATTATGCCTCAATAGTTACGTATGAAACCAAAGTAGAAGGACTATCATACCTACCTTTGGCTGGGGATTATGGGAATTAAAGACTGTTATATCTAGAGAGCATCATATTGGAGAAGGGTGCGGTAACGCAATGTGGACTAATCTACAGAGAGTTCTGGGTAACTGGATGTTGGCAGATATTATGATTATTATTTTGGAATCACTAAGAGCAGGTGTACTTTGATTATATGTAATTTATTCCTGCAACTTAAAGTCTTGGATTAAACAACATAATAGCTGTAGGATATCTGATTGAAGATTTTGAAAATGTCATTTATTTGAAGTCATACAATAGCTTAAGAGGGTCACAAAGTGTAATTTGAACATAGCCGTATGTTTTCCACATACACATAACCATGACTGGACCAACCAATTTTGAGAATAGTAGAAATATATCAGTAAACATTGTCATTATTTACTATAATTTGTTTTCAAATTTGAAAAAGAAAAATTGTAGCATACAACTGAAGTACATATTCACATCTATCTGTGTATGATCTTATGACAGCATTACCTGTACTCCAAATAGAGGGGAGAGCGCAAATACTTTCCAAGTACAAAAATCAGTAATGCGGAGTTTCCAACCTTGGCAACTTTAAGACACAGGGACTTCAACTCCCAGGATTCCCCAGCCAGCATGGGAAATGAAGTCCATGCGTCTTAAAGTTGCCAAGGTAGGGAAATCCTGAGGTAATGGAATAAAAGCCCAATCCCACTGCACATGCAATTAAGGGCAAATTGTCTAATGAAGTCATCCTGGAACATTTATACAGCCAGATTAAATAATGCTACTTACATATGAACTTAAACTTCAAGCATGGTCCTAGTCCCCTTTATTTAAAAGCAATGCTCATCAAGCTCAAGCAATGGGCTAAACATGTATAGGGCTGTGTTTATTAATAGTTAACAGCATTGTCTTAAGATCTTGCTAGTCATCCTTCTCCTTCAGACATCATTCTGAATACAAAATTATGTAGTTATAAAGCAGTCATCCAAATAAATAATAATCTTATGGGTTTTTTATTAACTAGATAATTTAAGGCTGGAATCTAAAATTCACTTGCTAAAGAACATTCCAGAAGTATTTCTTTGGTCCTATATATAGGCTTATACTGCAAATGTTCATCTGAAACAAAAATAAATATTTATTTGTGGGTGACACATATATGTACCTTAGTGGAGTCATCCAGCACGGTCTGATTTAAATCAAAGTGATGTAAATCCAACTTGTTTTGTTGGTTTAAATCGGACCACGATTCTTTATGGTTTTGTAATTAAAGAGAGCAAACTCTAGTTTTACATTGTTTTAACTTTACAGTAAGGCCTTGCACCAGTTGCATCCAGTCTGCACTGTTCTTTCTCTCCTTATTTATAGAGGAAGGTCTTTAAAACATTCCCACATAGAGTTGTTTTTGGGCTAGGAGGGTGATGGTGTTTTCCAATCAATCACTGTGATGGAATTGGCAGCATCGTTCTATTATAAAAACAAGAGCCACCCCTCATGTACTGTATGTGCATCATGCTATCATACATGCAGGTGCCATATATGTGGGCATGTAGGTATATGCATAATTTTGTGTTTATTTTGTCATGTTTATGTAGTGTATATTGGAGGTGGTGACCCTTTGAGAGCTGTATGCAACAAAATTTCATTATAACATATACCGATTAGTGTACATTCAAAGTGACAATAATGTTACTCTAAATCTAAGTCTATAGGGGCTAAGTTTGCAGTACAGAGGGGCGATGCTGCTTTCATTAAATGGACAACAAAGAGCAGAGCTATGGATGCTTACACAACAATGGACTCTTTCTTAGGAACATAGGGATAAAACTGAGGTTCAGTCTAGGAATATGGAAACATTGAACAAAAATGGCTTCTCGAGACATTTGAATGTCACTCCTTTCTGCTCCATCCCTTCCCTAACAAAACGATAGAGTGGTATCATAAATTCATCTTGCAAAATGCTTGCTTTCCTTTTTTTGATGACTTAAGACACATTTGCTTTATTTTGTTTCATTTTTAGTATGGAGAACTCCTCATGCTCGCTTCTGGGACAGGCATAGCACCAATGCTTCCTATTATCCAGTACATAACTAAAAATGAAGATGATGAAACTTTTGTAACTCTCATAGGCTGTTTCAGAACTTTTGAAAATATTTACATGAAAGCGCTTCTTCAAGAACAGTCTCGATTCTGGAACATCAGGACATTTTATGTATTAAGCCAGGTAAATACTTGATTGGGAAATTGTCCCTTGGTACTTCTGAGACAATCCCTCATTTGATTATGGGCTTTGCAAATGGTAGATGACGAATTCATGACAAACCTGCATTCTCAATGTAACTCTGGATTGTAGCTTAGCAGCAGAGTACGTGTTTGTCATGCAGAGCACCCAGGTTCAATCCCTGATGACTCCAGATAGGGTTAAGAAGGATTTCCTGACTGAAGTTCTGCAAATCCAGCATCAATCTGTGAAGATAAAGTTTGATCAAACCACTGCAAATTTATTTTTTCATGCCTTCACTATGTGAGATCCCTTCACCAGGCACACCAGAGAGAGGTCAATCCTGTATTGCTTATAAGCACTAGAACGCAGTCCTGCAGGAGTCGGCTCAGACCCCTTTCCACTTTTGAAAAGAACTTCCTCTCCACCTGATCCCCTTTTAAGTGTTTAAATAGTTTCAGCACTTTTGTCATCTAGCTGCAACATCTCTAAACACATCTATATTAATTCAAGGCCTGAGACCCCAAAGTAGTTTACTTCCTATATTGTAGATATTAGGTTAAAGCAGGCAACAAGAAGAGCCTGCTCAATTCTGGAGTCAGTTTTTTGGTGCCCAATTCAGGCTTTTTCATGCTATTTTTGGAGAACACAAGGCAGCTTAAAAATCTACAGAGGATGGATCCATCCGATCCAGTGCCATTTTTCCCACGTCTCTTTATTTTTCTATGCTTTTTTCCTTCTGTCTACATTTTCTGCCTTCCTACAAATACATAAATTCTGTGCATCTCTTATGGCACAAATAGGGCTCCTGAGACAGTAAACTACTTATTCTGTATTAACAGCATTACAGAGCATATCTGAGTGACATTCTCAAACAATTGTTTCAGAAGTCATCACAATATTCAGGTTTCTGCTTTGATCAGCTACTTTGAAGGAAGAGTATGATTTTTGGGTTTAACCTGATAAAGGTTCAATCTTTCTTATATGAATACATTTCCTTCCCCTTTGGATCAAATTAACTAAGTATTACGTATTAGCCAAGAATAGCAATGATCCAGCTAAAGCTGTGACTAATTTTGCCTGGATTTTGACTATTAAATTAGAAGGTTCTGAGAAGCAGTTTAAAACGGAAGAGTAGGAGTCTATTTTAAAATAAAGTCTCTACAAATCTAATGACTGTGTTAGGCAGAGAAGACTGTTTCTATTAATGTGAGATTCTGAAAATGCATTTTTTTTCAATTTTTTTATTATTTTTATATACAAACAATCCATCTTTCATTTTTCAGTGTGTCATCCGGGTATAATTTTGTGCATATTAAAAGTTTACAGTTACATGGTATTACATAATATCTTTTTCTATTTAACATATCACTTTGTCAATCTTATCTTAATATTAATCAAGCAATCAAACCTATCACTTTTACTTAATAATCATATACATACCATTTCTAATAATTTCTCTCTTATCTACTCTCTATCCATTGGTAAAATTTTCCCATACCTTATAATATTCTGTTTCTTCTTTTTCTTTAATTGCCAATGTCAACCTATTCATTTCCGCACATTCTAATATTTTCTTTATCACATTCTCTTCTGTTGGCATCTCCTCATTTTTCCAATTCTGTGCAAATACAATCCTGGCTGCAGTTAATACTTGAATAATCAAATATATATATTCCTTATTATATGTATCTGGTAAAATCCCCAATAAAAATATTTCAGGTTTCAATTCAATGCATTGCTGAGTCATCATTTTTAACCATATTTGTATTTTTATCCAATTTTTTTCACTTCTGCACATGTCCACCACGTACCAGATATCTAATGACATTTCCAACATTTATCAGACTTATCCTTAAACATTCTTGCCAACCTTGCTGGTGCCATGTGCCATCTGTAAAACATCTTATATAGGTTTTTCCTATAAGCTCTTGAGATTGTCAATTTATAATTTGGGAGAGCTCTTTATTATGTCTACGAGACAGTCTAACTATTTTCCCCCTCATCCTCTCCCCATAGTGCGTGACAACTGTGAAGCAGCACAAGATGGCTTCATACAGGTTTGATTCATAATTGACAATCGTCTTTAACCACTACACCAACTGGTTCTCCCTCTTACCATTGGCTAAACATCCAGTGCAGAATACAATTTTCTGTAACTGTTTCGGATTTTTAAAAATGGGGAAAATACACAGTTGAATTTTAGAGGTGGTTTCAGTACACAGAATCTTTTCCTTCCTATCACTAACTGCATCGTATGTGAAATCAGTATTTGATGGGTTAACATATATGAATGCATCTTAATAGACAGTTTGTAGTTCGATCATTAAAAAAAATGGCACACACTATGCTGCTTTTCCATCTTTTTTTTCTTCAGTGGGTTTCTGTGAGAAGAAAAGAATGGAAGAAACAACAGAAAACACACAGTAGATTACAAATGTCTACAAAGTTGTCAGACTCTGTAAATGCAGAGGGGAGGGAATGAAGTAGAGGACATGCATGGTGTAAGTCTCCTATTATCTCTCATTAGTAAGGCAGAGACTTGTTTATTAGCCAATGAACTATATATGAATTGCTCCTAACAAAATATGACCTTAATTAGATCTCCACATATCACAACACAATGCAAAAGTGCAAATATCTGTATTTTGTTTCCCAATGGACCAATATTTTAATTCTTTAAAAGCAGCATTAAAATAGGTTTAATGTCTAAACTAGATATTGCAGGTTAAAACTGTGTTGCTGAATGTCATTTTCCTCAGTGAAATCAGTCTAGCTATTTGCCATAAAGAGCAGCCTTTGAACTCATCTGTCTACATTCTATCAGGAGAAACCTTTGATTATAAATCAGAAGTGGCAATCATTAGAATTTTTATTTTCCAACATGGAACAGAATGTGGCCCTACTTAAAAGCAAAAATGACAGCTTCTACTATGAACTTTGAGCTAATCAAAACGGTGGCATTTAAAGAGCCTTAAGCAGATGGTTTTTAGAGAGTGGTGTTACATAAGTGGCAATAGATACCGTTCTTCAGTTTTCAATGAAACCTGGAACAATGTTGGAATTCTATTGTCTTTTTAGCAGATTGCAGGGGATATAGCCTACAAATTATACACAGATTATACATAATCTCTGCTGTGTCCTTTTGTAACCTCTGGACCCCTTTAAAATGTGCCATAAAAATGTGATGTAAATCTGCAAGGGCACAAAGACACTTGATGTTGTATACCAAAACAGCACCCATTTTTACTGACTACAAAGATATTTTTTCTTTAATAAACAAAGATGCATCCTGAGACAGCTCTGGAGGATTGATGGTCTTATTCACCATAACCTGGATTGCTATAAACCAATGTAGTTGATGCTTTCATGTAAAAGATTGTTTTGTTGGCAAGGGATACAGATTTGACAGACTGACTCACTTGGGCAAGCATATAATTCTACTTCAGTTTCTGCAGTACTGCATATTATAAAGTTGCAGCTTCCAAAGAAGTGTAGGACTGATATATAAAAAGACCAAAAATACTTTAGAAAATGTTTATTTGGTACATACATTTATACACAGATGGCACAGAGTAATGAGGGTTAAGCAAGCTTCTGTCCCAATGAGATCCATTGGTTTTAAAGTAGCTTAATACAATACACTTAAAATTGTCACTGTGGTTTCTAATTAATATATGACTTGTGTAGAGCAATACATCCAGGTGAAATGGCATCAGCTGGGGGTTTTTGCTTCTTTTATAATATTCAAATACAACTGATCGCAGATATAGAAGTTTTGAAAAGACTATCTTCTCAAAGAACTCTACCTCTTGTTCTAAGCACTTATTATTTTTAAACTGGAAAAAGAATTGCAAAACAGGTGCACAATAATCTGAGGAACAGTACTTTCAGCCTGCATTCTATGTCTGGGTGGAGAGAAAAGGGGATTCTGTGATAATATGCTTTTCCTAGCCAGGATTATAGCTTAAAGAAAATAGCATTTGTTTTTTATCTTTCCCTGGCCTGCAAAACTGACCTGCAAGACTTTAACCCTTTTGGAATAAATAAGAAATCCCTCCTCATAATTCTTTATCCTTAAAAGTGTTGATAGAAAATCAATTATATAATACAATTGAAATTGTATAATATTGTGAATTGATAAATTTTGATTAATTAGGTGCCTCATTTAAAATTTTAGGGGACACAAAGGTCCTTTGTAAGTACAGCAATGATACAAATATGGCAAGGCTCTATCACAAATATGGGTGGGGCCAGAATGTTCTATTTTTCCCTAGTTTTTGGAGGAAATTTTGATGTTCTACTCTTTTTTTAAAAATAAAACTTATGCTGTCTACTTTAGGACTTGTATTATATTTTTCATGTATTTCATGCCTCAGAATGGTGAGAAACTAGGCCACTGATTTTTGGTAAGTTCAAGAAGCCTTACTTTGCAACTACCTTAGCCTAATTCTGGGGAATAAGTATAGAATTTCAGTATTAGGTAGCACTAGGGAAGTCAACCTCTGAAAAGGAAAGCTTGCTCTATTTCAGATCTCTTTATGCTGCTTTAATAAAAACAAGCAAACAAATAGATCTAAGTCTGGATGAAATCTCTGCGAGATTGCTGCCTTCATTAAAGCTGAGTTTTTTCACTCGGAATCCTAATTATAGGTATCAGTCAGTCATGCTTCTAGCTGGAGGGCATCTTGCAATTATTTTGTTTTCTTTCTTAACAGGTTTTATTTTCTACTGAGGGGGGAAACAGAAGGAGAGCAAGTGGGGAGGTTAAAAACTGGAAATGTCATTACAGTGGTGAACAAAGCTGGACAACTGCACACTCATTTGGAAGCATTTTCACCAACCTCTATGCTGTTCCATCAGTCGCTGGATTCACACACTATGAGAAACTATATGATTTATTTGTTTTTAATGTAACATAATCTTTGAACCCAACAAATTTGATTTATAAACCATACCTTATGAGTTACATTATATCTTCATCTATTGCAACCTACAGATTAAATAGCATGATCAAACCACACTATGATTAAATACAAAGCTATAAAAATGTAGCCTAAGTTACAGCCTAAGTATGTGACTCACCACTTTTGTCTGGATATCTAAGAATACTTTTACACAAACATTTGACTCCATATCATTTTATGTTAATATCAAGTTGCAGCTCATTATTGGCAGCTCTTCTGGTACACATCAAGTGTTAATGTTTTTCAGATATGTATGGTTAGATATTTTATTGGCCCCTTCTTCCAATCACTTCCGATCCTTTTTCTTTCTGATAAATTCCATTCATACTAATGTGCATTTATATGTCAATATCAAGTCCAAAGAGATATTTTTTTAAAAACTCTGCATCATTTAAAGATGGGGAGAGTTATCTCACCCCCTCTGTGTGTGTTTGTGTGTGCACATATGCATACCCGCATATCTTGATAAAGTTGAGTTATCTGGAGTTGCTCTGACTATGCACAGTGGAGTGAGTTGTGATGTTCATTAGTGCTCTCAGCTTGTGGTAATTCTTGGCAGCTTGGATGAAATGAGTTACTTGATTACTTAGTGCTGAAATGTCACAGGTGAACTTGCTGGCAAGAGCAACCTCTTGAGGTCCTCTAATGTATAACTTTTTTCAGGGTTTCTAGTAGGCACACTGGATAGTAAATACTTCAGGAAGTGGTGGGCAAGTAGCTTCTTTTTAGCTTCGTCAGTTTCTCTCTACTTGATATCTTCAGACCTGGTAGATGACTCCCATCATCTCCTGCTCTGGCTAATATAGGGGTAAATATCTGCAAGACACCAACTAAGCTCAGAGAGCATGAAGGACTCCACATAGAGGGAAATGGGTCGCAACAGGTTGCAATCAGCTGAGCTGCCCTGCTACTTTATCAGGCCCAGTTTCTTGGTTCATCACAGGTTGCCTTCTTCTGGTTTGCCTTGTAAGCACCTGCTATGATGCTTGACATAATAAGGATGCCTCAGTCTCCAGAGACCCTCAGAACCCTTCCAAGCCTCTCGGTTTTCCGAAGTTCCCTTGAGCCTTTGCACTCTCGGCCGTTGCCCAGGGATGCGAAGGGCCTTGCGATGACCCTGCCTCGCCTCCGCTGCTCTTTACCAACAGGCCATTTCCCCACCGCCAGACCGGTGTCGCGGCGGCGCGCATAGCCTCGATCGCGTCCTTTTCCTACCTCCACGCTCCCCCCCCCCCAACATTTCTCTCTTTCACACTCACATACACACCGTT
>JANHJO010004304.1:419741-431545 GCA_032468235.1 Pseudoxyrhopus heterurus
CAATCTGGGTTCTCATTTTACCGACCTCAGAAGGATGGAAGGCTGAGTCAACCTTGGAGCTGATGGGATTCGATCAACCAAACTGCTGATCTGCAGTACTCTGCTCTTACCACTTGAGCCACTGCAGCTCCACTATGATGTGTGCTATTAAGATATTGGAATAGGAGAGGGAAGATCCAGTTTCTAATCTCTCTTAAGAATGAAAGCCAGCTTGATAACCTTGGGCCAATCACTCCCTCTGTGCTTGATCAGCATCAGGCTCTGCAAAAGTCCCTGAAAAATATAAAACTCCCATGTTGTGCTGTGCAAAGCAGTTGAACCCTGGAAATTAATTAGGAAGTGGTAAGAACGACAACAAATGGACCATGGTAAGTCTTCGATGTTTTAGGAACAAAATAATCCGGTTTAACCAATAAGCCAATGGTGATGATTGCTGATATCATTTGAGGAAAGAAAGTTTGGGCCACTTTAAATTTCTTCCTCACACTCTTGTTTTGCCAAAAAGGTATTTAAATGCATAAAATAAATGCATAGATATAGATTTCATTAAATGAAATCAATAATGCTGAAATATAGTTATCAAAATATTTTAAAAACAATACAGTATATATATATGCTTTGTTATTAAGTCTAGTTATTAGATCACTAACAAGATGATACATTTTAAGGGTATAATCATTTTAAATAGGGATATTATACAGTCCCATGGGCTTCTGGGAAAGACCAATTTTCTGGATCCTCGTCCCACTTTATGGTGTATGCAAGGTTTTGCTTGTTGCTGACATATGTCAGTTCATAAGACGATTTTCACAGATCAGAAGACTTGATTTTTTTCAAGTTTTAGATGCTTCTCAGATTATTGCAGAGATTAATTTGAAGGTGTATTTTGTTTAAATCCTGCTACTTGGAAGGTTGGAGTAGATTTTGTTAAATTATCAAAGTATCTTAACCTCTTTGCCCCCATCATTTTCACTATTACTTTTTCCACGAAGAAGCAGATTCCCAAAGTAGGCAGCTAACAAGAGGACCCTTGTTGGTTTTCCTCCCCCTCCCCCTCCTCCTCCCCCTCTGTCTACTGACTGACAAATGGTTGTAGCCCCATTTAAGACATAGTTTGTGCAGCACAGGCACCAGGTCAGGAGAGGGTGAAACATGTCACGAGGCTGAAATACGATGTCTCCTGGGATCAGGTCACAGCTGGTGTTTCTGTGCAGTCTGCATGCCCCCTCTCCTGGCTGATCAAACCCATTGTGTCTATTGTGTGCGGCAAACAGCAAAAGCTGGAGACACAAAGCAAAACGAGAGGAATGAAGAAAAACTACCATAGATGAGCAGAAAGCTCCACAGGGGATGTTGCTGGGCAGGAAGGAAGGAGAAAGCAGAACTCGTATCAAACCAAGTCATATTTTTGAACCAGCAATTACTTGTTTATGGTGAAGATGACTTACAATAGTACATCTGCATCTTGAGTTTCCCTTTTATTCAGCTCTGCAAAATAAATGCAAGATGTGATACTGCCTAGAAAAGAAGTGAAGCTAGAAAAGGCCAGCAGTCCTGGTCTTGATTGAGACCTCTTTAGGATCAGAGGTGGGGAACACAAAGCTTGTGGAAAGCCTCCTATCTGAAAAAATCAGTTTGAGCATGGACTCCTGGGTGCAAACCAGCCCCTCTCTCTTCAGTTTGGACTTCAGGCCCAGAAAGTACTCCACCAAGGGTACAACCAAGTGCAGCTTGGATTTAGGTGGAACTTACTGCATGGCCTTTACTGCTCTCCTGCAGAAGTCAAACAAATGCTGAAAACAATATTTGTGCCATCCTTCTTTTGTTTCAATCTGAACCCTCCTTCAGCTGTTTATCCGGTTTCTTGAACAGTGACCTGTCCCTTGACTATTCCTTGCACCTGCCTCATTAGAATCTGGTATGGTCTCTGCTGTTTTCACCCCGGGTTATCTATTCAGCTTAGCCATTTCTCTTCTCATGTAGATTTTGAATTGCTTCCCAGACAATGCAGTTTGCCTCTACTCCTTGGCCAAGATACAAGGACATTCTTTTTCAGTATGTGTCTCTCTGTGCAGTTTCAGTCAAAGGGACCAGAAGCAAAAGATCTGGAACAGGCTGGCTTTGCTGCACAAGTATAATGAAAAGAAAGTCACCTCATCTGTGTGCAGTATAAATGCTGAGACTCAGATGACAGTGCCCAACTTGGGAATTGTTTGACTTTTGAGACGCAAAAAGACAATTCAGTGTTTGCTTCTAAGCATGTATTATTAGAGTTTAAATGCTAGTATTTCTGGAAATGTGTTGAAGCAATGTAGTAAATGCAGATGGATTTGTGAGTTACATTTTGGTTGAATCAATGTTTTAATCTTTATTCTAATATCAGGTTTGTAGGATATCTAATAATTAAAAAAATAGATAAAATTACAAGCATCAGTAAAACACTAAGCCTTATTGAAGAGAGCATCGTAAGAAGATCCTTCAAATTAAAATCCATTTTGGCTTCAAGCAATCAAAGGACTTCTCAATGGCACTGTATTTATTTACTGGCAAATAAATTGAGAGTTTGAGCAAATATCTAGGACTTACTTAGCACCCACTGTGTGGACAGTTACATGAAGTTATTTCCAGTCTTGGAGGTCCTGAGGTAATTCTACACTCTTCGGAAAACCCAATGCTGTACAAACATGCCAAAGTTTAATTTTAAATGTTAAAAGAGATCGTGTTTTGTCACGTCACAAAATTGAAACCCCTATCTGCCCCCTTATGGATTTTTGGGGAGGGAGCAGGGAAATTTGGTTAGCCAAATTTATTGTTTGTTCTAACGAAAAAATACCTAATCTTGGTAGTAAATACCCTGCAGCAAAATCCCTACATTCATTTACAGCAAGGTAAAATTATTTTAAAATTATAGCTCCAGATAAAAGGGCAGCTTTTATGGAGCTTTTATGGAGCTGGGCAAGTACTTTTTGGAAGAAGGACATCACAGGCTATGGGGTAAAGCAAAACAGGTAGGACAGTGTCATACTTACGAAGCAGTGAAAGAGGAGAATTCAATTTTTTTTTTTAAAAAGTATATCAATCCTATTTTAGAGTATTCATTATAGTTTTCACATATTTCCCATATCAAAACAGCAACAAATAGTGCTGCCAATTTTTATTCGTTCAATTGGCAGCTACAAAAAAAAACACATTGCATCCTCAAGTTGCCCAATCTCAACTCTAGATAATAAGAATAAATAAAAGTTTGTAAAAACTAAAAAAAAGTTTAGCTCATTAGGAAAGGATATAAACTACAGGCAGTCCTTGACTTACAAACTACAAAAATTATGTTGTTAAGTGAGACATTTATTCAGTGAGTTTTGCCCCCATTTTATGACATTTCTTGCCACAGTTGTTAAGTGAATCAGTGCAGTTGTTAAGTTAATAACCTGGTTATTAAGTGAATCTGGCTTTCCCATTGATTTTGCTTGTCAGAAGATCACAAAAGGGGAATCACATGACCTTGGGACACAGCAACGGTCATAACTATGAAACAGTTACCAAACATCTGAATTTTGATCACATGATCATGGGGATGCTACAAAGTCATAAATGTAAAAAATGGTCATGTCATTATTTTTCAGTGCCATTGTAACTTTGAACTGTTGTAAGTTGCGGACTACCTGTACATGAAACCTCAGGAGAACTAATAGGAAAAGAGAAAAACACAGTTAAATCATTCATTCATTCATTCATTCATTCATTCATTCATTCATTCATTCATTCATTCATTCATTCATTCATTCATGCCTTTGAATAAGGCTTGACTCCTGGTAATTGTTTGGACTAATCCCTGAAGTTTTCTTGGCAAGTTGTACAAGTAGTTTGCCATTGCCTTCTTCCTAGGGCTGAGAGAGTGACTGGCCCAAGATCACCCAGCTGGCTTCATGCCAAAGGCCTCCCAGTTTCTCACCTGGTGCTTTAACTGTTACAGTATACTAAACTGATTTTTCAAGTCCTCTTTACAATGTGGAAATTACAGTCTTAAGGTAGGACTATGGAGACCCACATTCAGATTCTTGTTCAACTGTTTATCTCTCTGGTTAATCCATGACTCCAGAAACTACAATTCTCCAAAAACAAGAGTTGGAAGAGACCATTGAAGCTCTTAAAACCAACCTGCTGCCTGAATTCAAATTAAAGCATCTTGGACAGATGGTTTATCACATCTAGTGAAGGAAAATCCACCATCTATCTTGCTAATTGTTTAGCTGTCAACTGACCTGGTAGGTTGTTTTTTCTAACCCTACATCATTGGAATATTTGGGAAAAGAAAACTAATCCAAATATGGCCTTTTGTGACACCATGGAAGAAGGCCAGGAGTAAATCTGTAAAAACTATATTGTACATCACAATAATAGATTTATAAAAATGGTGTTTAGATTAGCTATCTTTCACACTAGCAATTGCCTTTTGTTAGATTCAGGTTACACATAAATGTCTGGCATTCCCAGATTACAGTCATTTCTCAAAATTGTCTCAAGGCACCTTCTTTGGGAATCCGAAGTACTCTGGGAAATTTTATACATTTATAAATGCGGGGAAGTTGTGTGAACAATTCAGCTGACAACATTTGATACTGGGAATTCCCCACTTAATTTGTTTTGTAAGAACTGCCCCGGTAGAATGTTGCTGTGAATTGCCCAAAGGGTCTATCAATAAACTGGCCAAGCAAAACCTACATTTGTTTGCATGTGATTTAGGTTTCAACCCCAGACCAAATTTATTGGAAGAGGAGGTGGAGAAGGAGAACAAAGGAGACTTAGATAGAATGTCATTATTGAGTTAGAATTTGTTCCCAGCACTGTGGTTAACACTTCATCAGTTGCTGGAGTAGTGGTGGTTTTTCGGCCTTAATAGTTCCTTGGGGCTTTGTAATAGTTTCCTATTTGCTTAACTAAATGAAGTAGTTTCTTCTGTAACACACTGTGTGGACAAGGCAGGCGCTACTCCACATTAGTCTTCATTAGGCAAACACCTTTGGATAAGCAGCTATGTTGGCTGGCTGTTGACCACAACCGCTTGCAGGAAGCCCCTTTTACACCCTGTGAAGCTTCATGCATTTTACATGAGCAGTTAACATAGCATGAGAACAACTGGATGTCGCTGAACCACAAATCTTAATGCCCCACTGCATCAACCAACTGTTGGCTGAATCAAGGAAGGGCTGGGGTTAAAGCTAACTTTATTGATTCCTCCACTGAGTAATAGATTTAATTCTGAGGCTAATCAGGTTAGCAAAGGCAAGTTCCAAAAGGCCAGCTGAGCGGACAAAAGACTATCTTTCCTCTTGGAGAAGGGAGGGGGTGGTGGTACTTCCAAGCATGAATGAATAGACTCAGACATCTGAATTAATGGCATTATTTGGGAAGAGCAGTTGTGAAGCCAGCTTTGGGCTCGGAATTATGAGCTTGCATTGGGACAACTGCAGAAGATAAACCAGTTCGTAGCATGTTCAGTCCCCAATGAAAAGCATATTAAATATTGCCTATCTAATATGGGTTCCAACTTCCAACTCTAACAAGGTGACTTTAAATAGCTTTATACTTTTCATCAGTGTAACAACTGGGGGGAAAAGTGGGACTGAAAAAAACTAAATGTTCAATGGAAGACTTCCAATGAGCTTCAAAGATCAAATTTAAATGTTTTTTTTGTAAATGGCCATTTCCTTATCAAGAATTGCCCAAAGCATTGATTATTTGTCAGCAGTATAACCCAGCTTTCCTTGATGAGCTTAGGGCAGCATGCATAGCAATCCCTTCTCTCATTTTAACTCACCACGGAGAGAAAATGAATGTCTCAGAGTCCTCCAGTCACTTTCTGTAACTGAGGGTAGACCTCAATATCTGTGACCCTAGTCTAACACAGGGGTGGCTCAGGAATTCTGGGAGTTGAAATCCACAGCTTGTAAAGGAGCCATAATTGCCCACCCCGATCTAACACTTTAACCATTACAACACATTGGTTCTTGTAGCCTAATTAACCCAGCTACGTATGTGATCTGAGAAATGCAGCGTTGGAGAGGATACAGATACTTGCTTCTATCTTGGTTCTAATTAGCAACTGCAACATTCAGGCTTACCCTGAAAGCCATTGATTCCAAGAGCTTTCTTGCAATCACTAATTTTTTTTTGCAAGTCTACCTTATTGATTTCACTGAGAACTAATTTCAGTTGGGAGTACAGTGTTATACCAACTGTAATCAAATCCTATTGGACTCAATGGGACTTGTTCCTCAAGAGATCCATATAAGATGCATCGTTCTCTTATCTGATCCAATTTATTATTCTGAACTGTTACTTTACTGCCTAGGCTTTCACAGATGGTATCTGTTGGGCAATTTAGTGACCATGGTCTGAGCAATAGATTTTCTGACATTTCACCAGCAACTCTGAACAAACATCTTCAGTGGAAAGGTAGCCTACTATGCAGACCACAGGCAAATGAGCACAGGAAGAAACTGACTGGGCTCCTGTCTTTATAACAAGATTGCCTGACTTCTGATTGGTCTTTAGCCAAGCTGGTTTTTAGTTGGTGCAGACTGGTGAAATCTGGTCTCTGATTGGTTCTTTGTGCCCAATCCTGATTAGTCGTATTGGTGCTCTTGGTTCCCGATTGTTCCTTTGTTCATGCCAGCTTCTGATTGGTCATTTGGGAGTGCTGATTCTCTTCATTATTTGCATACTCACCTACAAATTGTTTGGGCCCGTAAGTTTTCAAATGGTAATCCTGAACATGCAGAATATAGATGTTTAATCTTCCACAGACGTCCCTTTCTGCATACATCTCAATGAACAAAAATGCACAAGATGTTTCCAGGGACTGAGGAAATAATAGGGCTTAGATTTACCAAACCTATTTGCAAATGTAATATGGATATAGATTAATCATAGCAACAAAGTTGTTAATCATAGCAACAACTCTTGTTGCTGGTAGCAACAAAATAAAAATAAGGTATTGATATCAGTACCTAGAATCTAATAAAAGTTTTATCTATCTAAGTATTTTCGAAAAGGGAGCCCTCCAGGGGAACGGAGTTAGAGTCCCAATATAGGAGAGGGGAACCACTTGGTAAAAATGCATCTATATACAGGTGGTCCTCAACTTACGACTGTAATGGACTCTGCTCATCATGGTTGTAAGTCCTGGTGGTTGTAAAGCCTGTGACCTTCATGACTTCAAATAGTTGTTAAGTGACCATCATATGTCAAGGAATACCTGTATTCCAAAGGCCAAAGAGATAATTTACCCTATGTCCCATGGCCTATATTTCAGGGAAGCATCACCGGTTCCCCTGTCCTTTGAAACTTAAGCATTCTTGAATAAATCCCCAGTTACTGTTTCACTGTGGTGTGTTTCCTTTATCTGTAGGCTAGGATCTGTATTTCATGTGAGAACAGAGCCCAGGAAGAAAGTGGAACTTTTTCAAATTACATGTCCCAACCCTTTTTTAGATGATGCAGGACTACCAGATCTGCCCTGCTACCGGTAGAACCTGGCGGTCTAGTAGGTGGAAGCCAAGGGTTGGGTTTTTCAACTCTTCTGCCTTTTGTGGTAGGGATTTTTGATCCCTTTATTATGAATAAATGAACAAGACTGGGTAAGTGGGAGAAGGAATTGGAATTGCTGACTTCTGCCCAAGCAGCGTTCCTTTTGGACTTCTTTTCACAAAAGTAAGATCTAAAGTAATACTTGAGTTTTTAATACTTAATAACTAAGCTTTGGTTGGCATTGGCAAAACTCACAAGAAGCTAGAAGAACAGGCCTGAATGTGAAGGGGCCTTGAAAATATCATTATGATCAAGGGCCTCGGTGGTGCAGCGGATAGAGAAGCTTGTAATTAGCTTCCAGCTGCCTGCAATTTAGCAAGTTCAAATCCCACCAGCTCAAGGTCGACTCAGCCTTCCATCCTTCTGAGGTCGGTAAAATGAGAACCCAGATTGTTGGGGGCAATATGCTGACATTGTAAACCGCTTAGAGAGGGTTGCAAGCCCTGATAGGCGGTATATAAATGCAGTGCTATTGCTATTGCTATCACCCTATCAGGTGTTCCAATAACACTCTAATTGAAACTGCCATTTGAATTATCTATAGTACCCTAACATAAAGTTACTATAGGGCACTGTAGAAGGATAAAATGATTCTGCTCCGTGCAGCAGTAGAAAATATTTTTATAGAGGGGGATTGAAAATATGCATTCATGGTGATTGCACTATTCAGACCTCTAAGGCACCAAGGACTGCCTAGATAATTGAGTTTGCATAGACATTCTGAAGCACAAGTAGAATTTAATATCAGTGTATCGTTTCTCAATGCTTGAATACAATGGGACTGATTCTTCAGCAATTCATCCCTTACAGACTTCAAGAGGGCAGTGGGATGTAGGTAGAGAGTTAAGTATTTACTCTGTATCCCCTTTTGGTGTATCACTCTGTCTGCTTTTGCTCTAAGACAATGTTTCTCAACCTCCAGAGCTTGTAGATGTGGACTTCAACTCCCAAAATTTCTCTGCCAACATGCTGAGGTCACATTTTTCTGCCTGGAGTACCAGCAGAAAAAAACAGAAGCTTCTTCAGATAGGCTGTAATTAGCTAGGTGGTAGGCTCTGACTATCCCTATAATATATTTCTTGTAAATAAATCTGCTTTCGGTTATCTTCTTCACCAGTCATTGCTCAGGTCAGATTCCCACTGTCAGAAATATCCACAGAGCAAATGCTTCAACTTCCAACCATCCTTATCATGGTAGGCTTTCATCCTGGACTAATTCCTCTCACTTCTAGGATCTGTTAAACCAGAGATGGGTAACTTTGCAGCCATCAAGACAAAAAAGATCAGCCACTAAAGACAACAGGAGGTAGAGTTGCAAATTTAATGAGGCACTGGAGGAATGGAGTTCCTGCTGAAAATCAGTGGGAAACTCACAAGATCATTACTAATTACTCACAATTTATCATTGACTTTCAGCGGGGCAAACTTAGGGAGCTTGGGGATCACACAAAGAATTGGGCAGGAAGGCTGTCCGAGCCTCTGGATAATCAGTCTTTAGGTCAGTGTATCACAACCTTTCCAACTTTAAGACAACTCCCATGCTGGCTGGGGGATTCTGACAGCTGAAACCCACACATTTATTTATTTGTTGGAATTTCTATGCCGCCCCATTCCCGGAGGACTCCGAGCGGCACATGTTGTAGTTGCCAAGGTTGGGACACTCTGCTTTGGATAATGGATAATTTCTAACTAAATTTAGAGTTACATAAATCCCCTCCAAAAACTGATTGGTAATAATTGAGAGAGCCAGTGTAATGTACTGGACTGTGCTGGACTGATGCCTGGGAGACCCAGGTTCTCATCTACCCTCAGCCACAGAAGCTCAATGGGTGACTTTGGACCAATCATTCCGTCTCAGGCCAACTCATTTTACGTGATTGTTGTCATGAGGGGTAATGGAAGGAAGGAATATTAGGCACGCTGACTGAAGCCCAGATATAAATCTAACAAACGATCAGTAACAAAGCGAGTTTGGTGTAATGGTTAAGGTGCTGGCCTAGAAACCAGGAGACTGTGAGTTCTAGTCCTATCTTAGGCATAAAAGCGGGCCAAGTGACTTTGGGTTAGTCATCCTTTCTCAATCAAGCCCACCTCACAGGGCTGTGGGGAAAATAGGAGGAGGAAGGAGTATTAGGTATACATCTTGGATGTACTTATAAAGTTACTTATAAAAAATCTAATAAATATGAAAAAAGAGTACATTGCTGACCATACCAGTTATTTATGCTGTGTTTAGGGGCAAAAGAGTCACATAATTATTTTTGTAAATATGGTATTGTTGCAGCCATTGTGCTTTTGCAACTGTATTTTCCTGAACAATTTTACTAATCTCATTCTGCTCTTGCCCTGCTTTCTATTTCTAATCCTCTTTTTGTGATAATATACAATCCATTTCTATTAATCTTGTGCTTGTTATTTCCATACCATATATCAGCTATGAGCAATGCCACAGTTCCCCATGAAATGACTCCACCAGCATAAATTATTGAATTGATTCATGACTCCATGTAATAATATTAAAACATACGCACCCTCTCTCTCACACACACACACTCACACGCATATATACATGTAAAACATGCTACACACCAGATTTGAAGCAACACTTCACTTCATTGTAATCCAAATATTGTATATACTGTATGCTTGTGTGTGTGTGGTGTGTGTATGTGTGTGCAGTGTTCAGTTGTGCTCAGTTATGTTAGTCTCAGGAAACTGTGCAAACAATGGCATTCACTCTGCTATACAAGTTTACATGCTGATCACCGAACCAAATCTTAACTATTTATTTGCTGGTGTAGTGGGTCATAAAATTAGCTCTCAGAAAGCTGATCTGTCAGGTATGCCCTGAATAAATTAGCATGCCTATGAAGTATTTTGCAAACTGGCAATTTTATATCACAATGGGGGTCTGCTTTTATTAACAATTTTTCACCCGAGGGGGGAGGAGAGAGAGAGAAGAAAAGAAAACCTTTTCTTTCCATGGAATGCAAGAGAATATACATTTCAATTTCTTTTCTTTCTTTCTTTTTTTTTAAAAAACCGCTTTCCTTCCATTTCATAGAAATAAATTTTGATTTTGTCAACAGGGACATCAATGAATTTATTGCGCCACATTAAAAATAAGAATCATTTGGTTCTGGATGAAATGGGAGGAGGCAACTAAATATTGCTATTGTTAATCATTGCCCATAAAATAAATCCTGTCACTTAGTGACCTTGGTGTAGGGCATTTCCTGGGAATTGATGACTGATTGGTGTTAATGGCCCTCAGCTGCACCTTGAGTCCATCAGCTCCTCCAGGATGGTCATTAATCCACAGGAAACCTCTCAGGTATTGATCAATATAGCTTAATTAATAAATGTGGTGTGTCTTATGATCTCAGATTTAGATTTCTGTTTTTTCCTTACTAGTTATTAAGGGTGAGATTTTAAAACCTGGCCTCTCTCGAAGCATTTTCAATGGAAGTATTGTAGTTGAGCTTTCTTTCAGGCTTCATTCATGGAGAATTTCAGCAACAGAGTCTCCTTTGGGAATGGAAGAAGGAAACGATGGTGATGGGCAAGGTTCATGTCCTTCAAGGAGCCATGGGATATGGCAAGAATATCTGCAGACCCCTCACATCCTGGACATAAACAGTTTCAACTCTTTCCCTCAGGAGGGTGCTATAGCCATTGTATGCCAAAACAACTAGACACAATGTCATGCCCCCATCGCAATCTGAATCTGCGGGGGAAGATGAGCTGGAACAAGAGCTGACAGAGATTGAGAGGCTGGCTCCGTTGGCCTTGGAGGAAACTGGGGAAGGGCAGAGTCAGTCCAGGCAAGGCTTTTCTGAATTAGTAAGGCCGGCAGACAGGGAGAGCTCAGGAGAAGAGCAAGGACAATCCCCTCCTGATCCGAGAGCAAGGAGGGAAGAAGCGAGATCAACGCAGATTGAGCCAGCTATGAGGGAAGAGAGTGTCCCGCCCAGGGGCGGGTTCCTACCGGTATAACTACCAGTTCGGTGATTGCGTGCTTTGACGCACTGGTAGGAGCCCACCCCTGGTCCCGCCCCTTTTCACAAGGCACACCTAGGGACTGAGATGTAAGAAGATGCTGGTGGAAGGAGCATTTGTCGGGAACAAGCGTTGAATCTGTGGAGCCTCGTGTGCACTTGCCAAAGCCTGGAGATTGCTGTGCTCTTTCTTGTGGGGCTTGCCAATTTGCCTGC
>JANHJO010004307.1:34954-45021 GCA_032468235.1 Pseudoxyrhopus heterurus
TAATTAACGAGCAAGGTGGTGTTCACCCTTTCATAAATTGATAAACTTTAAGGATGATAAGTAAAATATACAGAGTACAAGATATGCAAGACAGAAGGAACATGAGCCTTCTTTAGGTCTTGGAAGTTGCACTTTTTTGTAGCAAATAGACAGAATGAAAACGACAAATGTTTTTGTAAGAAAGAAAAAATATCACAACTATCCATGTACCCAAGTAGATATTTATTTTATTTAGCATGAGTCCCTCGGGAGAGGGCAGTATATAAATTTAATAAAATAAATAAACAAATAGATTATTATCCATGATTATATATCATTAATATATGAACAGCCAAAGCTATAGTAAATGCACTGAAGAAAATACTCTTATATTGAGAGTTAGTCAAAATAACTGCAATGTAAACAGTAGAAAAATGAGAAAATATTTATTCCAGTCTGAAATAGAAAAGACAGCTATGTGGAATGCTGTCCTTAAAAAACTCAGTATCTTCATTATCAGGATCAGTCTTTTAGCTTTTAAAAATTCTCCTAAGATTTTTTTTGTAACTTATTGATCTAATTATTTTATCCATGTGTGAAACTAAATTTGTGTATTATCCATTCTTATTGTGCTTTATGCTGGGACTTAGGATATGATCGATATTTTATATCTTATTTGATTTTATGATTTATACAATACGTAAAGTATCTATTCTGTGAGGTACATAATAAATCAAAATAAATATATAAAGAATACAAAATCATTCCAACTTTCCACAACAAGCAGGAAAGTACCAAATCTGGATGTAAAATGGGAATTAAAAAAATTAAATATAATTGTTTATATTTAAGTAATGTTATTAATAAAAATTTTAAAAGAAATCTTTCCCCTTTATGCACACATGGAAAGGAGCTTGATACGAGAATCAGCTTTGCATAAAGTGAAAGAGGAGATCCAGGATAGGAGGAATGTGTATTCATTCTTTAAATTTAAGTATGTGTGCCTATCTACATTGAGGAATCTCCTAAGAATGAAATTATATTCCCGGTTTAGATACACACTCAAACACACACACACACACACAGAGACACACACACTTTCTTTCTATTTCTTTTGTCACATCATGCAACTAAGCAATAAAGATCATTGCTAAGAGCAAGAAGTATAGTTCCTCACTTTCTTCCTTTTTTAATGGAAAGTATTACGATTTCACAAACCTCTCTTGAATTAGAGTACTTATTTTGACATGTTGGATGGAGGTGTATTTACCGTTCAAACCTTTACATGTTAAGAATAAAGAAACATTTTGTGATTTCAAAATAAAATAGTTTTGTAAGTACTAGAATTTCTGTGTAGCTGTACTTTTATTTTTCAAATAAAAACTTCCTTACCTTATAATAAGGTTTGAGGAGTGTACAAATGGCACAATAGGGTTCCAACTTGGCAACAGCTGCATTATACTCCTTTTCAGCAGTAAAATTTGGTATTCTGTTCTGCCAAAGATAGACTAGAGGCTTGGCCCAGGATTCTGTTTCTTGTATTTCCTCTTCAATTAAGAGAACCTCAGGCAGTTCTTGAAAGAAATTGACATATGAAATAACTATATTCTGAAGGTAAAAGCAAACAATTATTTAAGTGGAAGTTAAAAAGAATGGATGGCAACTTCATGAACATGCATAAGAATAAATGAATTCAGGTTTAAGAGATAGCTTGTATTGCAAAGATACTGAGAATTCCAAACAATCAACCAGTTCTCTTAATTCCCCATTTATGACAGATATTCATTCCTGCCAAAATCTATATTGAGTGATAATCTAACATGCCTATCATTGATACTCAGAACAATATGTTATTTTGAAAATGTCCTTACAGTTATTAAAATCTTTTATACTTTAAAGAAAAGTATATATCATAAAAAAAGAATGTGATCTTGGGATATTATAAAATGAATTTATCCCCTGCGTAGAAGAAATGTAATGTACCCTATATGTTGAAAGAACAAGATGCTTACCTATAACAGGCATTCTTTGAATGATCATCTGAACATGCAAAATTATAGGTTCTACACCTGCTCATCTTTGTCAAGAGCTATCTATAGCTAATATATTTTTGGGTGGAAAACCCAATTGAAACTTGGAGTTAGAACCTTCCCCTCTGCAGAAACAGAAACAATGAGTACTGCTTTTAAACTTATAACTTATTCAAGGCTAGTGTCCTCCACCAACAGAACTGAAAAACTAAAAAAGCATTGGTTTGAGACCTAATGAGATGTTACATGGTATGAGACCAGTTTATTTACAGAATTGTATGTCTGGGGGTATTTGCTCATGAAACCAAGTTAAAGTTGCAGGATCCAATCTGAGTCAGTCACCAGGACCAGAAGTTTGTTCTTCTAAACTTTCAGGCTCGTGCTGGAGCCCATCCTCAGGGAACTTCTCAATCTCTAGGATGTATGTACAGATTGGACTCAGACTGGATCCTGCAAGATAAGATGAAGTTGGAGCCTGAGAATTGTACTGTTAGATTGACTGTATAATTTTAGTTGAGGCACCAGGTTTTGCTTTTATAGGGTTTTGGGGGGAGGGCAATATTATTGTTGTCAGTCACCCAGAGCTACCTTACATAAAATGGGCAGCCATGTAAATCTTATAAATAAATGATGTTCCTGATGGTTGAAATAAGATCCTCAACTGCCCACATACTATTAGTAGCTTTGAGAGCAAAAGAGATTGCAAATGAACAGGATGTAGGCTCAGAAGATCTGTTTATCACCAATATGCAGTATTAGTTACTCAGCTGCTAAGCCTAGAAATATATTTCATGAAATATATTTAGAAATCACTTCTGTTGTGTCATATGTAAGCAGACAAATGGCACTGTTGAAGTGTAGGCCACAAAATCTCTGTGCCAATCATACAATTGCTATTAGATTGACTTCCTTTTGATATGAAAGGAAAATCCATGTGAGAACTGCATCTACGTAACCTCCAATAAAACAGTGAGTATGCAAGAGTAAAAGTAACCAGTTTTTCTAGGTAACATACAACTTCAGATGTTGTAACCAGTTGAAAGAGTGCACCAAATATGTCTCTCAAATGTATTTATTTGAGACAGCCAAGAACCTATTGTCAATGCATGGATATGGATTGCTGAGAAACAGAGGTCGGCAGTTATACTTTTGCCTACATTCTTTAATGCTATGGAGCAGAGGTGTCAATCTCACATTGTCACGGTGGTGTCATGTGACGTATCGGGACTTTTTTCTCCTTCGCTAAGCCGGGCAGGGGCAGCACATGACGCATCCAGCCCGCAGGCCGTGAGTTTGACACCCCTGCTATGGAGAGATCAGACAGGGGGACTGAGACTGGAGAATTTTATTTAATTACAAATTTTAGATACTTTTATAATGTAGTAGTCTGATCTTAATTTGGAAACACACACCTCAGTATAATTACTTTTCTGACACATCTAAAAACAGCAATAATTATAAAACATTTTAATAGTTCTTTTAGTGTGAAACTGTATCACTTTTACTCTTCAAGCATGCAATTGTTGGGGAAAATTCAAATAAATTTGACTCCTATTGTATCTCTTCTTTACTGTGTTCTTAACATAATGCTAAACAAGCAAATCTAAATACAATATACCATTTTCATCTTTGAGCTCTGCATGGGGTTTAGATAATTATTTTTTTCTTATACATTATTTTATATTGAAAATGAACTTTACCTTTTTACTGAAAGTAAACTTCAGTTATTCATGCAATATTTTATTTTAAAATACAAATCGACAAAGGTCTAAAAGGCTAAAATAAACACATTTCATGGAATTGGTGTTGACACCATACTGTAGATGATTACAATGTCATGATATTGAAAATCCTAATGTGTGTTTCTCAATGCAAGAAGTTATTCTCACACGAGAAATCACTGTGTTATCTTTCTCTTTCTTTAGATTTCAGTATTATTTTTTCTGTATCATAATTATGAGCTTAACCTTCTTTATCACTTGAACAAAAATATTTTAGAACAACAACTGTGCATCACCCTGCACTCTATTCTCTTCCTAACCCAATAAATAAAAAAGAATTAGACATCTATAACTTGCTGAAATTATGTTTTTGAATTACTAATTTGCATAAGAAACTTTATCTATTAGAAACTTAATCTATTAGTTTTCCATCTTCATATCCTCTCCAGGCATTATGTCATTAATGTACTTTTAAATATATTTTTATGGAGCCAATATTTCTAACGCCAAATAATTACAGGTAATCCTCAACTTACAACCATAATTGAACCCTAAATTTCTGTTCCCAAGCGAGACAATTGTTAAATGAATTTTGCCCCATTTTACAATATTTCTTGTACAGTGGTTAAGTGAACCACTGCAGTTATTAATTTAGTAATATGGTCATTAGGTGACCTGATCTGTGAATCTGGCTTCCCCATTGACTTTGCTTTCAGAAGGTTGAAAAAAATGATCATATGACCCTGGGACACTGCAACCATAATAAATATGAATCAGTTACCAAGCATCCAGATTTTGATCATGTATCAACAGGGATGCTGCAATGGTTATAATTGTGCAAAATGATCATATTTCACTTTTTCAGTGCAGTTGTAACTTTGAATGGTCACTAAAAAAATGGTTGTAAATTGAAGACTACCTGTATTCCTCAAAATATGAGTTACATACATCAAGAAATTATAACAGAATCTTATGAAAAAAAGAATACAATTTTCCACCATGTCACCAGATTCTCCATTTATGTTTGAATATAATGCATTTCTTTAAAAAAATCACAAATTATCTAAAAATTCTTCACCTGTTTGCTAATCCTAGATTAAAATAAGACAATGTAATTTCAATTTTATAAATAATCTCATCAATATGGAGATTCTCTATACATAATTCTATAAATAATCTCATCATTAAATTTCTATAGACCTAAACTGATTCTATACTTTCTAGAAGAGAATGCACAAGCATGGAAAGGAAACTATGAAAATGAACATAACGACTGTAATCAAAACAGGATATTATGCACAATTTTTGTCTCTAAATTTTTATAAGGTACCACCTCATTTCACTACCTCAACAGAAAACTAAAAATGATACGATTTTCTACAAAAAAGAAAGGTTCTAACATGCCACAAGCCATGTTATATAGATCAAGATGAGAAGCTTTACAAGCACCCAGAACTGAAATACAGAACCTTTGTTGAAAAATTCTATTTTATCAATATAATCATCAACTAAATAAGCCACAGAAATTTATTTGGAGAACAGAACAACAGAAAGCAACATAGCATTCAGAAAAGTCAGTCCTGTTTAGTCAACATATTCATTACTTGAGTAAACTAATTCAAATTGTATTTGAAAAGTAACTATCCTCATATTGAGGATAGATTGAGAAACAAGCCCTTTCATACAAATCTTTCTCAGGACAGCCTAGATTAGCTAAAGCAAGCTAAAAAGCAAACATTTGGAGGCATATTTAACATCACTGCCTGCTCAGAAGAATGCTACAACAAAATTGTAAAAGAGGGCCTATTATGTATGGAAATAAAGATCAATGTGAATAAGTGGACTGTTTGGTAAAAGCAGAAAAGAATGGGACCCAGTACAGAATAAATAGTGTAATGTGGAATCAGAAATATGATTTACAGATGGGGAAAATTATTATCAGGAGTGCTCAAGGATTACTACATGGGCTGTAGTTAATACTAATAAATGAGGGTTCACTATTCCTTTAAGAATCAGGATACGATGCTGATATGAAAGGAAAAGTGCAAGTATCAAGAAGGGAAGTAAAGGTAATAATGAGCACCGGCTATTTATAATTAATGAAGACAAATATATGATGAGGGAATAAGGCAGGTTTTAATTTTCTAAGGATTGGTAGACAACAGCAAGTGGCAAATTCCAAAAACAGGAGAAAATAGGAAGCATTTTACAGCAGCACGTTAATAGAATGGACACTTGGACACAGACGGCTAAAACACAGGTACTGAAAACAGAAAGAACAGCAAAAAAATGGAAGAAGCACAGTTTTGTGACATGCTTTATTTTTGGAAGAATAAGAAGAATTAGATTTATAAATAATGAATGGGTACATTGGGATATAGAAGAGCATTTATAAAGTACAGTTCAAAATGAGGACAACTAAGTGCATACTAGACAAAGAAATCATTATTTAAAGTCAGTGCAAACAGTTGATTTGCCCCTTGATTTGTCCAATAGAAAGTGTTGGGGATGATTTGGATGATTTCTTTTCATATTCAATGTACCTATAATACCGTGTTCCACTGAATTTTTAGGATCAATTTTATTCTATCCATAGAATTGTTTTGTATCTAGTATTCTAAAGCTTAACTATTTCATATAATAATCTCTTTTTTAAACTTTATTTTTCTGCTACTTTAATGTGAAACAAAACCCATTTAAGAAGCTGTGGGATAGGGTGAATACTGGAGTTTCTATTACAAAAAATGATCAAAGTTGGGTTATCTAGAAAATTACCTACATAGTTTCAATAATAATGCCATGTGAAGTGTAGCAGAGTCAATCACACTTTTTAAACGAAACCTCCTTTAGGACACTGTTCCTAATTTTATACAAAATCATTAAATTGAGTTGAAGTATAGGAAATTGGGTTAAACTAGGTATATGCTAACAATTCTGTACTGCAATATTGAGCATTGTGAATGTTTTAGGAGGCAATAGGTCAGCTAAGGAGAATTGCATTTTAGCTTTATGCTTATCAATTCTGTACACAATTATAACAGGAGAGAGGAAAGGGGAAAGAGGACATTGGAAAAAAATATACTGTAATCCAGGGGTGTCAAACTCATGGCCCGCGGGCAGGATGCGTCATGTGCTGGCCCCACCCAGTTTAGCAAAGGGGGAAGATGTCCCGATACATCACGTGATGGTGCCATGATGACAAGAGTTTGACACCCCTTTCATTGAAAAGCTATTTGAATTCTTAAGGGCCTCCAAACAGTCCTGACCATTCTGTTTGCTAGAACCCATCTTGAATTAGGACAATCTCCCTACTAGAGCAGTGAAATGAAAATTATACTTTGCCTATTTGCTTCAGGAATAATTTTTCCTAAGTGAATAGATTCCTACCATAATGATAAGAACAAGAAGAACTTTTTTGGTTGCCCAGACTTAATACTTAAATGACACTGATATTTCTGAGTCTTTAATTAATTTGTGATGAATCTTTATCACTGCTTTATTGGTCTCTGATGCTGTTAAGTATTTATGTATTAATTTTAGAGTCTCTTTTTAAAATATTGCCTTATCTACAGATGATATAAGCATTCCCTTGAAAACTGTTGCAGCTGTTATAAGACATAACATATATTTTAAAAATAAACATAAAAAGACCTTCAAAACAAGAATGTTGGGGAGGGTTGTATGTTAACCTTTTTTATGAGTCACTAAAGTCTTAAAAGACTTCAAAAGTCAGTAATTGCCACTATTTCTTCCCAATTGTCTTATTTTTTGTTTTGTCAAGGCAAAAACTATCCTTTACTTCACATGTTGCTTAGCAGACTAAGTAACTGTCTGAACTATTAGGGCAGAAAAATAATTAGACATAAAGAAGCATTTAATGACAATTTAATTTAGAATTCAAATTTAAGAATTAATTTCTTTTAGATCTATCATTTCATTCTTCAGACATTAAAAGCATTTCCATTGTAGGTACCATTCAAAGAAAAGAATCTATCAAATCTGTATATGAATCTGATTAAGGCCCATGTTTACAATTTGCGGGTTAACCTGGATCCAGTACCTCAGCACCATATTGGTGCTATTAAAGTAGAGTAGTTTGCAACTTAAATCTCTTTATTATGTAACATTTTGAGATACAGTACACTCTCAATTTTTCTTTCCTCTTTGTATCTGCTGCAACATCTCCTAAGACTAATATTATACCATGGTGCAACTGCCTCAGAATGTAACAACAGAACCAGATTATTTGCAGAATCCATGTATTACCAATGTAATTCTCATCCTTTTTGATTCAACAAAACATCTACTGCAAATTTCACCAAAGAGGAACTTAATATGGTGCCTGGTGTTTTTGAGATGGGGAAAAATGTTTCTATAATAGAACAATATTCTCTTGGCACTGCTTGCTGCCACTCTTTGTTACAATTTAAAACATCCAAAACTATGGTTTATGTTGCTGAAGTATGATGATGCTCATGAAAACAATTTTCAATGAAATTAATAGGTCTACCATATTTAATGTTAATAATTGGTAGTAAATGAATGTTAATATTGTTGAATTACATAATACAAAAGCTGAATTAAATCATTTGTAAAAAAAAAAAGATGATGATGATGATGAAGCACTTCTAAAATTAATCAATAGGCACAATTCAAATTACTTCAGTTTGCCTTAATACTTTCCTTACTTCAATTCAGTACTAATATTACCATATCAAAGATTCTCAGGACTGAATATACAAAATATGACAATACCAGATCTTTCCTGTGAATCATTCCAATTTTCTTCATTTTTAGCAAAACAAAGATAAAATCCATTGGTTTTTCTGAAAGACAATTCCAAGATTGTCTCTTTGCCAGCTTCAATATTACTTTTGCTAAAATAACATCATACCTAAGGTAAAATGTAGCCAACTACCCCTGAGGAGTTAATCAAGGACTTGCATTAAAAGTTAGCTGACAAACTCTTACAGCTATCAAATTTTCGAGCTACTTTATTATGTCTAAGGATTCTCTTCTCCCTCTGCATAGATCAGATACATGCCACACTGAGTGATCCCCTATACATAATGAGCCTTCTGACAGTTTTTTTTTCTGGCCTTGAATCATAGCAATAGCTATAGCACTTACGATTCATAAACTGCTCCATAGTGCTTTATAGCACACTCTGGGCATGCCAGTATATTGTCCCCAACAATCTGGGACCTCATTTTACTGACCTCAGAAGGATGGAAGGCTGACTCAACCTTGAGCCAGTCAGGACTGAACTCCTGGCTGTGGGCAGAGTTTTCCTGCAATACTGCATTCCAACCACTGCACCACCACAATTCATCTTGGAACTGGCATCTATTCAGCAACTGAGATTGACTAACTCCATTTTTGCCTGCAAGACATTCTGTTTCTTTTCTCTCCTCTTTCAGCTTCCACCTGACTCCTACTCCTGCCAGCTTCTTAACCCATTTCAACTTCTCCTACACCTATGAGAATGTCTATGCTCTAACCCATATTTGCTTTCTCTTTCTCATACTCAGATTATAACATACAAATATTGCATGTATGGTGATTGCATGACAAGATGGAAGATGATATTTACCTTCTCTATTCTGCAACATACCCATTCATTTTATTACCATATAATAATCTTGTACTTAAGCACTTTCTTGGTAGCAACAGCCAATCAGAAATTTCATACTTGACACAACTAGCAGAATATGAATAAAACTTTATCCCTGCTATGTCATGAAAAGCAAAAGAAAAACAAATATACATCACAGCATACTTTCTATTTGTTCTTAAGACTAGTAATTTTTGAGTACTTACAAGGCTACACTACAAACTATTTTTAGATATGTGGTATGGTTTGGTTTTTTATATCATTGGAAGAATAATATAGGTGAGGGAAAATGGATATTGCTCCTTCAGTTCTTTGGACTTGAGGAAGCCTGACAAGGACAATTCAAAATGTTTAACTTTTGTTCAGCCTGAACTTTTACTTAAGTTCAGCCAAGATTTACTATCATCTTTAGACACAATACTATTTAATCTCTAATTTAAAATGCAGCAATTTCATTTAAATTGAATATTTTTACCAGATGGGTTACAATGTTAATACAGCCTTTTTTGTGTAAATTAGAGGAACATTCTAAACCCACTCATAATCTTGTCCCCTTAGGACATGCATATATTACATAGATACAGTTGATGGCTTAGAACTTTCTATAATTTGAAGACAGATGCTTCACAACTAATTGAACTACTGTATTCAGAATCAGAATTTTTATTGGCCAAGTGTGATTGGACACACAAGGAATTTGTCTTTGGTGCATATGCTCTCAGT
>JANHJO010004308.1:85629-97660 GCA_032468235.1 Pseudoxyrhopus heterurus
TTGGCTCTCAAAAGAAATTTCAATCGCTGTTTTGTTGATATTTGGCTCAGTTGACTAATAAGTTTGCCCACCCCTGGGGTAGGCAATCCAAAAGCCAAGAAGGCCATGCTCACAAGGCCAGTTTTTTAAGATGTAAAAAAGATGTAAAAAAAGTCAGACCAAGGTAAATCACTTCTACCTTTAATATACATATGAGTTGTACAATTCAACTGAAAAACAAACTCAAATATTTTAAGGGGAAAATATCAATAAAAAAACAAAAAACACATATAATAACATAGTGTGCCTGCTCATTTATCTCATGATGTCACTGTGTTCAGAATTAATCCATTCAAACTGATGTTAAATAGCAGTCAGTACATACCTGCCATCAATTAAAGTGACTCTGATCAAGGCCATATAAAGTTCAGCAGTTCTAATAGGACTTCCTGTTACAGCAAAAGCTATGGCCTTCAAAATGCTTATGAAACATCAAAGGAATCTCATTGTTGGAAGGTATCAGTCAGGAGAAGAGTATGAAAAAAATTCCAAGGCATTCAATATACCATGGAGCACAGTGAAGGCAGTCAACAACAAGCGTAGAAAATATGGTGCAGCAGTGACATTACCAAGAACTGGATGTCTCTCCAAAATTGATGAAAAAACAAGAAGAAAACCGGTCTGAGAGGCTGCCGAAGGTCTTCAGCAACGTTAAAAGAACCGCAGGAATTTCTGGCTGGTACTGGTTGTATCTGGGCTGTGGGATAGAGTGGCAAGATGGAAGCCTTTTCTTAAAAAGAAAAGATCTAAGCCCAGCTACATTTTGCAAAAAAGCTACATCAAGTCTGACAAAAGCATGTGGGAAAATGTATTATGGTCTGATGAGACCAAGGTTGAACTCTTTGGCCATAATTCCAAAAAGTATGTTTGGTACAATAATAAAACTATGCTTCACCAAAAGTACACCACACCCCGAGTGAAACATGGTGGTGGCAGCATTATGCTTTGGGGCTGCTTTTCTTCAGCTAGAATTAGGGCTTTAGTCAAGGTAGAGGGAAATATGAACATTTCCAAATATTCCAAATTTTGGCACCAAAATCTTCAGGCTTCTGCTAGAACACAGAGGATGAAGAGGAATTTTACCTTTCAACATGACAACAACTCAAAGCATACCTCCAAATCATCAACAACAACAACGAAAAGGCTTCACTGGAAAAAAAAATAAAAAAATTGGAATGGCCCAGCCAGAGCTTGGACCTGAATCCGCTTGAATATCTGTGGGTGACCTGAAGAGGGCTGTGAACAGGAGATGCTTTTGCAGGGAAGAGTGGACAAAGATTCTCAAGGCAAAATGTGCCATGCTGATAGGCTCCTACCCTAAAGAACTGAATGCTCTCATAAAATCAAAAGATGCTTCAACAACAAAGTTTTAGTTTAAGGATTGGGCTTCAGATTATACCAATACAGCAGCGTGGCTGGTTGGGGAATTCTGACAGTTGAAGTCCACACTTAAATTGCCAAGACTGGGAAATCCTGCCATACAGGGTATTGTGAAAGAGATTGGCAGCTTGCATGAAATTCTCAATAACAGGTGCCCCGTTTTTGCTTCCAATTACATATGCTGTGCAATTAATTCAAATCTACTTAGATGTGTATTTAAAGTAACTAGACTATATTTCTACTCCTTGCAATGTTTTGAGCTCTTTGTATATAGCCAATCAATACATTGCATGAGAAATAAATCTGACAATCGATATAATCTCTTGGATGAAATAGGGACTCAGGTGATTTTTTATATATATAATGCTTTTTCTGATACTTCCTACTGCTGGCTGCTGCACTACGTACCATTTTTCTAAAAAATAAAAAAAGGTTGGTGTCACAATAGTGAAACCTTGAGGGGAAAGACCTAGTTTCTATATTAAATCTGTTGCAACTGATGAAAATCCAAGTGCCTCCAGAAAAAGGAACTTACACGAAACATGTAGGTAATTAGAGCATTCTCCAGAGGTTTAGATTAGTTGGGAGAAAAGCCAAGTGAATTGGTCTTTCTGAAAACAATGTACTACTGATTCAAACATCCATTTGTGAGTTCAATTTTATCATTTGCAGGGACCTAGTAAGGAGGAAATGCATATACCTTCCAGATGTGCTACTTTTCCAGAAACCTCCTGGCAAATAGAAAGAACATTTCATAGATTATTGGTACGGTAGCCTTGAGAGGACATAGTTATTGGTGACAGAAAATGAGAAATCTGTCCAGGACTCTGTACTTATTGGAAGCTCATCTCTTGGGTGAAGAAAGAATGTGAAACCGTCTTGTTGAATCAATTTGTTCAGCCTCCAGGGGTGTTTTCTTTATGAGTGCTTTCCCTACAGCAAGTTCAAGCAAGATCGTACAAGACCCATTTGTGCTCTTTCTTGCACTTTGCTGTCTGTGTTGCAGTTCCCCTCTCAGTTTGTTGAACAGCACAAATCTATTTGCTTCTCTTCTGCTCTGGAAAGCAGAGGAGCAGCCATCTTCCTGATTGGCATCAGGGTCATTTTTCATTTTCCTTCAGGAAGCCAAAAATGACAAGGGCCTCTTCTGTTCCTGAGGTACTGTTGGCAAAGAGTAATTCACTCCTGTCTTGATCAGAATGCACATATTTATTAGAAACATCACAATCAGAGGCTGGCTTAAAAGGCTCTGGGCAGGGAGGGCTACAACCTGTGTCTGTACAATCAATCGCACATCTCATCTTGTGCCTCAAAAAACAAACAAAAAAACAAACAAACAGGTTTTATTCCCTGTTCTTTTTCAATTAGATGAAAAAGAATTTTGTTTTTTGTTTTTTTGCTTTGTTTTGCTGATTTCTGTGATATTGTGTCGGGTGCAGTGTAATAGGAGAAGCATGTATAAATGCCTTCCTTTTTATTGCACAGTTGTCTTTTTCTTCCTTGTTTTCCATAATTCCTTGAAATCCCAAGGGGAGGCACCAGGAGGGAACTTTTCCCACAGGGCTTTTTTTCAGTCAGGAAGTGTGACAGCCAGGAGGCTTCAAAAGAGAAGGGAGATGTATAACAGAAAGTGGTCCTAGCAGCAGCACTTTCTCCTACCACCGATAAGCAAATAGCTCTGAAAACATCACCTACATGCATTAAAAACAGGTTCTGAGGCCCTCTGAGAATAAGGTGGAAAAATATAATTCCCTTTCATAGGAACTGAATTTTTTTAAAGAAATTCTAAGACAGATTTTTGTTACAACAAAGTAATCTTCAACTTACAACCATTCATTTAATGACCATTTGAGATTACAACAGTATAGGAAAAAAGTGGTGTATGATTTATACAGTCACATAAATCAAAATTCGGGCATTCACATGATCACAATTTGGATGCTTGGCAATGACAGTTGAGCACCCTGGGGTCAATTGATCAGCATTTGCAACTTTCCCAGGGAGCTTCCAACAAGAAAAATCAATGACGAAAGACAGATTCACGTAACAACTATGTGATTCACTTAGCAACCAGTGGGTCACTTAATAACTGTAGCAAAAAAAGTCATTAAATTGGGTGCAATTCACTTAACTGTATCACTTAGCAACAGAGGTTCCAGGCCTATTGTGGTCATGAGTTAAGGACTACCTGTATAGAACTTTCTCCTTCCTAACTCCACTCACTGTAAAAGTGGAAACTTTTATGGCTCATTCTTCTCCAAGGGCAGTGTCAAAAAAGTCAAGATGGCAGCCAGAACTAAGTGATCAAAGCTTTGTCATTTTTTTTTCATGTGTCATGCATGTCATCAATGTTCCCTCTAAACTGCGCGCGTGTGCAAATGCGCACTGCTGACACGGTCTCTGCGCACAGAAAATCTGTGCTGCGCACAAGAAAAAAAATCCAACCAAAAAAAATCGTGGGGAACGGGCAGAAAGGCTTCCTTCTTGTTCATGGAGAACCCGCCGTCCTTCTCGGCGCCGCGCGCTCCCCCTTTTTCCCCGGCGGTTGCCTAGGAGATCGGAAGCGGGCGAGCGGCCTCGTGAGGAGGGCTTTCGGAGCGCGCGCGCGGCGGCCGGCGGCGGGAATCAGCCCGGGCGGGCGGCCGTGCTCTGAGGCGCGCGCCTCGTCCTTGTCGCGTGCTGAAGGCTCCCCTTTGCCTGCCGTGGGGATCCGCTTCCTCAGCCTGAACGGGAGCCGCTGCCGAGCGGTGGAAGGACGAGGTGAGACGGGCAGGGCAGGTTGGAAGGAGGGACCCCTGTACGTCGCTTCTATGGAGGGCTGCTCTGTAATAATTATACTTGGGGAGTAGGGAAAGGCAGCTGGTTTTCCAGGCTACACAGTTACACTGCTCTCCTACTCCGGAGTAGTTAACCCGATGCGCTTTCCACGTTTTCGCTCCCATTAGTGATCAACAGTTCATGGGGGTTGCATTGTTTGTAACGCGAAACATTTGGAAGGTGTCGGTTTGATGTATGGAGATTCTCAGTCATCCAGGTCATGGTTGCTTTTTCAAGAGGCAACTGAACTTTCTGGTTTTTTCGTTGAAGACGTTCGAAGAAAAGAAGATCCACCATCCAGTCAGAGCTGAAGAAGCTTCTGGGATGAGAAGCGAAACGTCTTCAAACAAAAAACCAGAAAGTCCAGTTGCCTCTTGAAAAAAGCACCTTTGGGTGTCGGTTTGATTGTAAATGGCATAGATCACATCATTTAGGTAATAAATGATAAAAGATCTGGGTACAGTGGAGAAGGATGTTTTATTATATTATTTATGGAATTTAATATATTAACCACTTATTCTATAATATATTAATATTGATGTATAATTTTATAGACTGACCACTTCCATGTAAATAACCAATCACGATTTGACGATTGTATGCTGTGTTAAATAAATAAGCATCTACTAGACTTGATTAGTATCCAACTCCGCTGAACTGGTAGCAGATTATAATAGACACAGTAATTTTAAGCAGTAAGTAATGTCACAATCAAAGTACAAAGTGGAAAGTTAATGATAGTCCAATCCACACAAATCTAGAAGCTCTGCATTTTTTATTTGATTTAGTGTATGGGAACCTATTGTAGAACAAACTTGACTGTCTCCCAGACCACAGTAGAACAATCTCACCCAGTGCATGGCAGGAGCTTCACACAATGGCTTATGCTCATAATGCAAGTCAGAGCTTTATAATAAAAATGTTAAGTGTGTTTTCAAAATCGGGAGTTTACAGTTGGCTTGGTTTGGTTGGAAGCTCATGCTATGCCATAGTTAAAATTAAATATTTATACTTCCAATAGCGTTAACATACTACACAGGTCATGAACAAGATTTTTGTAATTTTCATTGTGTAAGTGGGCTAAAGCACTTAATTAAAAGTGTTATAACAGAAATGTAAATGCTGTAATTTGATTCTTTTACTAAATCATGTGACTTGAATGGATGCGATGCTGGCATGACCACAGTGCGCACGTCTGATGTTGCTCACAGTGGTCCAAGGGACCGCTCAGGGAGTTAGTGTGTTTGCTCAGACTCGTGAAAAATTAGAGGGAACATTGGGCATGAGTGACCATTAATAATTCCTATTCTCCAATTAAGCTTTGCTGTAATAAGGTCACCCTGCTCATAAATTGACCCACTGCTCAGCAGGAACCCTGACTTCAACAACTCCCTCTCTGACAACCCCCAAACTACACAACTGCTGCCTACAGCAGACAACTGCCTTGTCTATAGTCAGGGGTAGATTTACTGTGGGATTTGAAAAACGACAGCAGCTTCTCCCTATGATTAAAACTGAACCTGTTTCTCCTCATGTAAACACCAGGTACCAGATTAGAACATCATCTCCTGCTAAGCCTGAGGTGATGATATATAGCGGCATATCATCAGCATATTGAAGATATCTCATCCTATCCTGGATGGATGATTTCCCCCAGCAGCTTCATCTAGATATGTGTTAAATTATATTTTATTATGTTATTATTGGTGTTGAGATTACTTACTGTGTTGTGTTTTCTGTTGCCATAAGCTATCATGAGTCTGTAAGATTTGGTGGTATGTGGAGTAGTAGTAATAGTAGTAGTAGTAATAGTAGTAGTTAGTAGTAATACCTCTGGAACCACTGCTCATGAAAGAGGAGAACCACTATAAAACTATGCCCTCCATTCTCAATATTTATATATAGTGCAGAAGAACACTAAGGTGAAAGATTATTGAGAGGCCCAGCAGGATCTGAGAGTCTAACTCTCCCATCCAGGTTCCTTTTGAAGATAATTTCTCTCCTTATTTGATTCTGAGAATTCATTTTCCTCTGAATCTCAAAATGAATGCAAACCAATTTTGGCATTAACCCTTGATTTGCAAAAAATTCCATACAGATTGCAAATGTAACTGCATGTTCTTTTGAATTCAGCAGGATTTTCTTTTGCACAGATATTTATAAAAATTAGTATATTTATACAATTTATAGAATAAACATAAAATTATATTCATAGAACTTCACTGATAGTTTCTAAACTCTAAAAAATCTTCAGAAATAGCCAATTCATTTGCCTATTTTAACTTGGCTATTTCTGAAGACCCCTAAAAATATTTATGGAAATCATATATTGGATCGTATCTTAGTTGTAATAGATCATAGGTTCTGTTTATTATTTGCAGATTTAATATACTTCTATAGGACTATAGGCTTAGTAACTTCTTGCTAGAAACTGAAAGAAATGAAAATTTAATTTTAGGATTGGACAATTACAATTGTTTATGGAACTATTGTGTATTATTGTTGGTTTTACAGTAAGAGGTTAATGTATTTTATATCTGCATCTGTACCGAAGAAACTTGGAAGTTATTCCTTTTTTCCATTTCCCTTTTCTTTCTACTCGCCCCTTTGCACTTGATTTTACTTTTTGTGTTACATCTCTTTTCCCTAAATTCTCCTGTTTTATATTTTTGTATTTTATCCTTTGCTGAAACTTACTTTAAAAAAAAACTATAAATTTAGTTGTTTGGCTTGGTTTTATAGTTTTAATATTTCACTTATATAGTATTTGTCTATTTTATCATATTGCACTGTATTGTATTAAATACTAGTCGTTGAATGGATAAAAAAATCTTCTCCATATATTGCATTACTTCTAACACCTGTGGCTGTACACAGTTTTTGGCCATGCCATGGGAAAAAGGAAATTTGATTTTGTGCACAAAGACTTGCAAACTGATATTTCCAATATTATTTCTTTATGCTTGTCTGCTGCACTTTATCATTCCCAGCATTTAAAAAGCCAGGTATAAAATTGCCTTAGCATTCTCTTGATTGTTTGGTGGCCATGCCAAGTATACTGAATATAGGACTTCCAAAATGTAACAAACTTACAGATAGTCATGTATCTGGCTGTGGATAAAACAATACAGCCATGCAATCAGAAGTTCTTAAAAAACGATTTTAATTTTCTTGATACAGAATTAGATTCGATGTAGAAAAAATAAGCACATGCATGGAGGAAAACAGGCATCCTCTGTAAATCATTATAATCTATTTCTGTTGTGCCATCAAAGCAACCTTGGCTCTATGCAGCGTTGTGTTTGAACAGCAATTTAGCATTATTCTGGTTGGCAATATGTTTTATGAGGATGTTAACAGCTGCCACACAGGCTAATAAAAAGCCTCACCAGTTCATTACAATAACAAATCTGATCAGACACTTTCTTGTTCAGCAAAGTAGCTCTTTCTGGGTATCTGCACAGCTAATGCACACAGGAAGTTTTATTATCTATTTCTAACTTCATCTTATACCTTGAGGGGTCTCTCCATCTGAGTCATTACTTGCTTTCGTAGTTTTGCCTCCTTTATTTCTTTATTCCATTTTTAAGACCTAATATGACCAATTTATCAACGCTAGTGTATTACTGCTTTTTCTTTATGTTTTACTGTTTTTGCTGTGAGCAACCGAGGTTGGCCATAGAAGTTTTTTTAAATAAATAAAAAAAAATGAATAAATAAAAGAATTTAGATTAAGCAGCTAAGACTAATAAAACATGGCTTCCAGGGCCCAAGTTCCTCTTTTTTTCTTTCTATACTTCATACTTTCTCTCCATACTTATCGGATGGATGGTTTTGTTACAGCAGAAATTAACGCATTTGTATACAGAGGACAGTACGAAGATAAGACTCACCCCAAAACATTTGTTTTGCCCTGCATTTTAAAAGACAAATTCACATGTCAGTTTCCAAATAGACCCTATCCATTTCCAGCTAAAGAAAGGTGAAACTTACAGAAAGTAAAGCATGATTCTCATAAATTTTGAATGGACTCTTTCTAGGGCTAGGCTATTGTATCTCCATAGATGTAACATTTCCTATTTCCAAACACTGAAAAATAGATTCCTAAATATCTGAAAAACTGCTCTATCAGAAAACAATTGGTTTTCTGGCTATTGATACATTCCTTGGTCAATAAGACCACTTTTGCTTTAGAGTAATTCATTTCTACTTTTTCATCGTGGCACACAATATTGTTAAAGCCTGAAGACAGGGCAAATTCAGTCGTGGAAAGAATTAATGATGCTGTCAGCATACAGAAAGATAGAAAGAAGTTTATGATCTAACCACAGGAAAGAGTATTTGAAATTGCCTATATTGTACTATTGAATTAATATAAGATATAAATAAAATGGGGGCGTGGATGCACTTTGTTTAACTCCTATTAATATGGGAGATACAAAAAGATCTCAGATTATAACTAACAGTGTTGTGCTATTAATGTCAGGATCAACTCTTAGCATCCACATAGACTTTTCCCATGACAATCTGTCTCCAATTTGTCTTCCAGGGCTTCCAATGGTACACTTATTGGCACATTAATTGAATCCATCTGCTTACTGCTGGTCATCCTCTTCTTGTTCCTTCTACCTTTCTCAACATCAGAACCTTCTCCAGAAAACTAGATCTCCACACAACGTGTTCAAGTAGGATAATCTGAGCCAGGTCATCTGTGGCTTGAGACTGGGAACTCTGCCAACAATATATTTTACATTCATTTAAATGTTCCCATACAGCATCATAATCAACTAGAGTAGATGGAGTCTGCAGAAGACGCTGCCAATTTCCTTCATAATCTCTTCATTGACTATTATTAAAAGCCATCCTTAGTTCACGGAAAGCAGCATGGAATTCATTGAAGGCAACGGGAGTATTTTGCTTTCAGATGATTTAAGTGGATAGTTTCGTCAAAAGTTGCCAGCTAGCACTTTTCCTTCAGCTGACAAATCAATCATAAATGTGTCTGGCATTTACTGTAGTTTATTTATAATATTTAATAAGCAAACTGGCTGGAAATTAATCTGTTAGGACTTGGAAGCTTTTTGAAAGATTTGAATTGTTGTAAATCAGCCCAAACTCTTTGGACCTCTGTAAGAAATAGTTAACATAAGTGAGTTAGGATGGCAGAACAGGAGTCCGCCATTCAGAATTTAATTCCAAGATGGTGCAGTAGTCAGAATGTAGTGCAGCAGGTTTATTTATTTATTTATTTATTTTATTTTAAATGAATTTATATATCGCCCTCTCCCAAGAGACTCAGGGCGGTGTACAACAAGATAAAACAATATAAAAAACAATGTATAAAAAGACAAAGATTAAAATACACATTCTCACACCATTGACTTCACTCCCAAGCCTGCCGGCATAGCCAGGTCTTCAGCTTACTCTGCCAATTGCCAAGAGTTCAATCTTGAAGGGCTCAAAATTGACTCAGCCTCCCACCCTTCCAAGGTTGGTAAAATGAGGACCCAGATACCCAGATTGATGGGGGAAATTTGCTCTGTAATCTGCTTAAGAAGGTCTGTAAAGTACTATGAAGCAGAATCAAATTCTATTCCCCAACACCTTGAAAACTTTAGGATGTTTTATCTTGCAATGGTTTTGGAGGCCTCCGGCAGTGGTGAGTAGACAGTTAGATAAAGGCTCAAATTCACTAGCTGTTGTAGCACAAAGCTCATGGAAGTTATTGACTCATCTCTTCTGTAGGGTCTAAAGCAGGGGTGTCAAACTCACATTGTCATGGCGGCATCACACGACATATCGGGACTTTTTTCCCCTTCGCTAAATTGCGTGTGGCGTGGCCACTGCGTGACACATCCAGCCCCTGGATTGTAAGTTTATCAGCCCTGCTCTAAAGGCTGAGCTGGCAAGAAGATCAAGCAACAAAATTATTCAGACCTGATAAGGTTTTTTTTTAATTCACATTTTTATAAATTTCTTCATGATCCAGGGAGAAAAGAGAGATTTGCAAGAGAGCAAAAAAAAATAATAATCTAACAGATTCATTCATCCAAACAGTGAGCTTTAAGTACTCTTCATTTAACAATTCTGATTTTATTTGCTCTGTATTATATGTAGAATGTTACATAGTTTACCAACTCTTTATTTATAACAATTTCCTTATTTTTAAAGCTCCACGGCAAGCAAACAGAACCTGATCTTGTCTACAAAGAAAATAATTGCACCGTAGTACTTGAGAGTGAAAATTACTTTCTGGTAATAATATCAATATTTCATTTGCTACATGCTTCTATATAAATGTGATACAACATTGGGATTAACAATTTTCAAAGTTCTACAAGTTCTGTTTGTGTGGGTGTGCACGCACATGAATGTGTGTAGTTTCCAAAGGCTACAGAATGGAAAGTGATTTGGACAAGCCCAAATTAGCATGTATTTTTGAGGTGCTTCAAAAGGCAAAAAGGATGTGCTGGGCTGCAGTAATCTTAGCAAAGGCTTAAGTTCCTACTCCCACACCCACATTTGCATTTTAACACCTTATCCCAAGTAAGGAAAAAGATTAGCCTAACTTGTGGAATAAAAGCCTTTAGAGCAGGGATCAGCAATGTAGCATCAGTGAGCAATCTCTGAGTTCTCCAAAATGAAGAAGAAATGAAATTTTTGGAACTACAAACATAAAAATACAAAATCTCTCATGACATTTGAATTCAACGAAGTCTTCCTGGAAAACACTAAAATCCCTAGGCAAGAATATGATTTTTCAGAGGCCATTTAAGAAGTAGATGGTGTTATTTTTCTTAATTATTGAAAATACCTCTCTCTCTCTCTCCTCTCTTTCTCTCCTCTCTCTCTTTCTCTCTCTCTCTCTCATATCTGTGGTGAACATACCTCATACAGTTGCCTTCTATTTTCCCCATGGCAACAATCCTGTGACTGAGTGGGTTAATAAAGAATCCATGGCTCAAAGTCAACCAGCTGGCTTTCATGCCTAGAACAAGACTACTGTGCTGTTCCCATTCTCTTGGTTTTTAGGCCACCACCTCAGTCACTGCAGCAAACTGGCTCTTCTCATTTAACTGTTGGAAACCGAAGAATAGTAACATCCACAAGCCCACAATTGGTCAGATGCCAATGAATGGAAGCTGGAAATATACTGGAAACAACTCATTCAAAGTAAGAAAATAAGGGAATCAGGCAAAAATATATATGGTAGTTGAATCATCTATCGTGAATGAGGGTGGTTGTAAACTTTTATGTTACGTGCCATTTTTAAAAAAATGCTATTACACGATGAATATTAAATAATTGGGATGTTTAGCAGCTAAGATATCTTCCTCACCTAACTCTCTCCGGACCCTACAGAATTCTTTCTCCAAGACAGTTTGAATATTCATATGACAATCTATGATGAGCTACACTTAGAAATATCATTTTTTCCCTCAAGATATAAAGTACTTTTTGTCCCCTCAACTAGGATTAATGTTTTCTGTCAAAGTAACATCCAAATCAGCATGTCTCAAACTTCTATTTCTCCTCCTCAAGAATTGACATAATATATATTAGCCCCTCCTATCTCTTAAAGGAAAATTTTAGCTTCTGAATCCTTGCATGTTTTAGCATATCTCTGCATCCTTTCAGCACTGAACCAACTCCTTAGCACAGTGATGTCGAACCTATAACACGCATGCCCAAAGTGGCATGTGGAGCCATGTCGCCCGGCACGCCAGCCGTTGCCCAGCCCAGCTCCACTGCACATGTGCGTGCGACCCCCGGTTTTCTAGTCCCCCCAAAAGCC
>JANHJO010004310.1:32297-47619 GCA_032468235.1 Pseudoxyrhopus heterurus
TCATTTTACCGACCTCAGAAGGATGGAAGGCTGAGTCAACCTTGGAGTTGGTGGGATTCGATCAGCCAGACTGCTGATCTGCAGTACTCTGTTCTAACCACTTGAGCCACTGTAGCTCAAGTACCACGACATATAGAATCTGCATAAAATATAAGTAATGACTGGGAGAAAAATCTATGTTAAAGATTTGCAAATATATGTGCTTTTTTAAAAAAATGGAGATGCATTTACCAAAAGTCCTGCTTTCAGCTCATATTGGAGAGACTTCCTGACTGGCACAACATTAGCAATTAAATTCAATTCTCAGCCAGAAATTTCTATGAAGTCCAGATTGTTGTGCTGGAAATATATATTCTGTGCTTACTTAGTTGCACCTTAGAGATCTCTTAACAGTTAGAAATGGAGAATTGTGGCTAGATAAAGGTTATGATCATTAGATAAGGCCATTTTTCACTGAATGTAATGTAATGTTCCTGATCTTTTATGCAGGAATTGTGGCTTGAGGGTGACATAATAATGTGGCTAAAGTTGAAACTAATCTTTTTATATAAAGAGGCACAAGCTGCATGATTACCAGAAAATCTCCCAAATTTCTTTGCTCACAGCTTGACCTAAGTGGATGATGTGATTTGTACTCCATGCCTGAATTAGTGCTATAAGATAGAGTTATTCAGGAAAACATTTTCTGCCTGCGAATTTCTTCTCCCTGTGCTTTTTCTTTTTTGTTTTGCTTCTTTTTCTCTTTCATCTTTCACAATTACCACAGGTTATTTAGAAATTGCATCACAGGTTTTCTAAACTTGTTCAACTTTCAGGAATGATTATAAATACACAAAAAGTAGAATTATGGCATGATAGGAATTTGTGAATAGCTGAAGTTAAGGAAAACGATAGTCTGCTTTGAAATTGGGAACCAACCAAGAAAAGATGAAATCTGAAACTTGGCTCCTCTGACGGGATTGTAATCGAAACTCTGCTTAAAAAATAGTCAGTGTTTTCTACAAGTAAAAACTTCAGTCTGAAGTCAAATTAAAAGCTTTGCAATCAAACAGAGAATATCTTAGGATCAGGCATGGTAGATTAAAACTGATAATTGATTGTGCAATAGTCATAAATTTCAGTAAGGTCTAGTCACTTGAAGCTGTTTCTGTCCATCCAACCATATTTTCTTCTGTAGTACAGCCAGTATGGACAGGAACCCTCCGGGATTTTTTGTTTCATAGAAATTAAAGGCTCAGAGATGAACCTTATTATTCATAACTTTCCTTATGGCCTGTCTGCAATTTTGCATGTATGTTAAGATAAGAATTCAGTCTCCATTCTGGTTTCCCAGTGATCCTAGCAATCTACAGTTTTCAACATGTATATGCTCATAATTTCTTCCAAAATGAAAATGAGCAACAGAGTGCAAAAGTAGAAGATGTGAGTTGGCTAAGCTACAGTGTCCTTATTTTTTCTCCCTTGTATGAATGTGCAGCATGGCTGACCTTTCATTTATTTTCTGGAGCAGTAGAAGCTAAACCCCTAAGCTCAAGTCTTATTAATCATGATTATGTTACATTGTGAATGTGATCTCGCAGAGTAACAAGAATCTCCCATATGTATGATATGTCTGTGTATATATTTATATATGTGTGTGTATATACATGAATGACTGATCCATATGTCAATTCTATATATTTTTAAAAACATTTCATAAGCAGATGGTACAATGATTCCTTCCATTCACAAAATTGAAACAGTATATTAAGGAAGATTTAGGACTGCTGAATATAGACTATATATTCTAAATATCCCCTACTGCTTCTACATAAATAAATTGAGTTCCATGCCATCTGAATCATGTGAAGATATTTTCTTTCAATATGTATATCAGTATATCTACTGTATACCCATCTTCATGAGAGACATGAAAATTAGGGTAAATGCTCTTTATGTGGCACAGATTTATGTGTATGCAACATTAAGTCCATAGAACCCTAGATGAAAAGGATTTCCATCTGTTTTCCAAAGGAAATTGGAAATTGGAAACTGAAACGAATTAAACATAGGATACCCTTTTATTGTATTACTCCTGTATACTCAACCATATTCAGAAAACATTTTGGGAGATTGTGCACATACCTGGTCAGCAGACCTTGAAAAGTTGAAAGAGATACAAATGTATAAATACAAAAAGGGCAACCCTCTGGGAAAATATTTGATACACTGTCATAATGAAAAGTATGATAGAGTGATATATAATCATGAAGGTTATAAAAAAAATGGGAAATGGGAAGTTATTTTTCCTCCTTTCACCATGTTAGTCTGTTGGAAGTTGGAGCTCACCCTTCCCCCTAGGAAATATTTTGAGGTACACCAGAAACTCATCCCCCACCTTTGCTAATGGCCTATTAAGCCTCTGAGCCAGTCTATTCTCCAGTCTATTCTGCATAACAAAAATCTACCTCCTACAGGCAGAGTCATGCCAAAAGCCCCTTCATTACATTACAAAAGAAAAACTTGTTTTTAAAGACAAAGCAGAGCTCAGCCAATCTTGGGAGACAAACAACCTACAGTGCTGGCTATGACCTCTGACAGCAACCAATCAGGATATATTTCTGGCCACAGGTACAGGGGGCAGGTTCAAAGCTCAACAGAGAGTATAAAAACCAAGGGACCCTCATCAGCTCCCCTCTTTTTCTGCTCAGGAACTCAAGCCACGTGGTTTTCCTTTCATCAATAAACCATCTTTCCAAGCAGTCACCATGTTTCCAGTGGCTTTCTTCCCACTTGGAGCAGAACCCAAAAGGATATTTCTTCTAACAAGTCATAATTCAAATTTTTTAAAAAGGGGAAATCATTTTCTTACACAGACAGTAATTAAATGCAGATGCATTTAATGCATTTGTTGCCTTGAGTGTGAAGATAGCCATCGATTTAGATTATTTAAAAAGAAACTGACAAATTCATAAAGGCTTTTAGTCTTGATATCTATTTATTTCTTTCAGATCGTAAGCAGGGTGCTTAAATGCCAGCTCCTAAGAAATGCCTATGAAAGGGAGCTATCAACATGTGTGTGATCTTCATGAATGCATTTGATGGGCCAGTATGTGACAGAAAATGCTAAACTAAATAGGTGCTCTCCTGATCCAGCTGTCATTTTCTTATCTTCTTTTCCAGGAAATGTAATCGTTGATGTGTTGTGCCATGTTCAGAGTGATCTAGGTTCAAGCATATTACAGACATCAAAACTCACCCACTTCACAGGCTGACAATAAATGAAGGTTTTGATGAAAAGGAAACATATAAATCAATTAAGTTAAATTAAAAACCTTATATTTTCATTTGAAGCATACTTCCAATTAATATATAAGCATTTGTATCATTCAAAATAAATATCCATTCAAGTACATTCAAGTACAAAAAGTATATAACGCATCTTTTGGGTTCAGTGCTCTGAGATAATTTAAAAGAACAATTCTATTTGAAGCTACATTGCTCCCGTATGAACTCTAGGCTAAATGCCTGCAAACAATTCACAATGCCTCTTGAAGACACCATGTGAAACATCCTCAAAAGATCCTATAAGTAATAACTATTTGCAGCATTTTATTAACTAATTTTAACAGGCTCATAAAATTAGTATATTTTCAGAATGGAATCAAATTAATTTTAAATCAAGATCAGCACCTTCATTGTATGCTTTTATATCCCTATTTATCAATTTCTATTGTTCTCTACATTTTAAAATATAATTGTTTAATCTATTTCTTTCTTGTTTTGTAATGTGTCCAAAGAGACACAAATGTTCAGGAATAAACATTTTTCATTTTTCAGGAATTGACTGCAATTAAATTTAAACATGGGGTTTAAAAAGGTTTGACTAGAGTAATCAATAAAAGTGTTTACTGGCCAGATGATCTTCCTGATGGCACACAGATTTTGCAGCAGATATTTTCTCTTTGCGCCCTAGGAGAGAAAAATCTACTGCTACCTAGGATTGAACTCTCAACTTTCCAAGTGGAAAGTGAGCATCTTCATCAGTAGGCCACCATACCTCTCATTGTATTTAAAGGATTACTAATTAAGGAAAGATTTTATCATTTGAAAGTGAAGCTATCTACCTTTCTATTTTCTGGAAACCTCTTTTATGGCTGTTAAAATCTTTAACTCATCAATTAACTTCTGCACATCATCATTCATACTTTCTTTCAAATCTTTTTTTTTATTGTCTTCTCTTTCACTATCCATAATATTTAAGCTATATGCCTTCTGAGCCAATACAGGGCTTTTTATATTAGTCAAGTAAAATTTAAGCCTATGTGTGATCGTCATCCTTGGTGGGAAGACTAAGCACAGAAAGCAACAGGATGCATTTCAAAAATTGCATATGTTAATTGATTCAAGGTTCCAATACAATTGCCCCTTTAATATACTTCACAGTTCTTGCACATGCTACTGAGAGATAATTACAACTGATCAACATGGCTTTCATATCAAGTCTAACAGAGATGATCTATTAGTTAACAAGTCAGAAAGATGTCTTGTTATTCTTTAATCTCAAATATATTTGTATGCTGAGATCAGAAGAAAAAGGGTAAATGAGAAAAATGAAGTGAAAGAAAGAAAAATGAAATGGTAGAAAAAATATAGCAGGACAGAATTAAAGAGAACTGAACAAAGAGCTGAATTAGATAGCCTTTTTTTATTCCTTCCTCTTATATTAGCCAGGAAAGCCATGTGTTAATTCCTGATTAGTACTATTCAATTAGTCCATCACTGAATATTATTACAATTTTACTCCTTTTTTGAAAAGAATATTCTGGGACCAAATGGTTTTTTTCTGCTGCCATTTGATTATTTTGTTCATGTCCTAGTAAGCCATTCCATGAGCATCTTTGTTTCAACATTACTGGTCTGGAATGTCTTGCCATACATTTTACATTATCCTAATAGTGAGTCATACAGAAAATAATTGTGAAATATTAGATCATTATTGTTCCATGTTTGCTTATGTTTTGTGGATTTCTGAATAGAATTTACAAAATAGTTCAAGTTGATTTTCAGTGCTGGTTGTGTTAATATAAAGCTAGGAAAATTTGATGCTGGATCCTGGATAGTTAAGTAGCAGCCAGGTACTACATATTCATAATATATCCTCAATAGTATAAGACATAGATAAAATAGGAGCATATAACTGATTCTATACGTATCAGTCACATATCACTCTGATTACATTCAAATTTACATTCACTAATATTTTATCCTTAAAAACAGGTAAAGTGTTTCATTAAAACTTAGGTCTCAACAAATTAGGTACTCTCTTTTAGAACATTCTGCAACTCTTTGTTTCCTCTCTTTTGATCAAGTATTATTCTGATTTGAGATAAAATATCATACATTAACAGGGATATACTCTTATCTCCAAGCTTCCAGATTACTTTTCTTTTACAGGATCCATTTAATATAACAGTTATAATATGCTAGGTTTTTGCTATAATTGATTATTAATTGTTCTTTCCTCTCATAACTACTTAGTATTTATGAAAAATCATATATTTCTAACAAAAGCCTTCATTTTACACTATCTTTCTAATATCTACATAAAATGTTGCTAATACCACCCATATGTGCCCTATATTAGATGATATTCCCCTTATTTCATCAGTCAAAACTATTATGAACCTTCCATAGCTCAACAGGAAACATAAGGCAACTATGTCTATATACAATAATATTGAAATGAAAACTGAGTGAATTCCTTACAATGATCAGCAAGGCTGCTTTTTTCCTGAGATATCCAGCATTCCCCCATACAATCATTTCCCACAATTAGAAGAACAGTACTCCTATAATTTGGATTGTTTCTCTGGATAATTGTCAGCCTAGATTCCTGTAAACAAGGAGCCAGGTAAGTGGAATGTTCATGAGAGAGTTGCCAGTTCCTGGCCCATTCTGGGAAACAACTCCCAGTAGGTGTCCAGTATAAAATCTTCTCATCCATTCCTTAAATCAATAATGTCTTCCAAACATGAACTTCAGATATTTTTTGGAGTCATGTATACTTTGTTCTGTCTGTAGTACTATTTCAACAATTTCTGAAGTGCACAATACTGCACACTAAAATGGCAATAACACAATACCTAGACGCAAACATAATAAAATAAAGAGCATTAAGTAATAAAAGTAGAATTCTCCTATGTTGTTGCTTTTGGAATTAAAATCACATTCTCATACAGTTCTATGAATTTCAAAGTGCTATTGAAAGCAGATCAGCATCTTTATATGTGATTCTCTGTATATTACCAAAAAAGTAGAACATAGATATTTCTTTTCTTGGGATTTTAAATCAAAGATCAAAATCAGCCTGGAAGTTAATATGGCAAAACTTAGTAGGATTTGCTTCTGAGCAAATATGTATAGTATCATGTTAAACAGCTTTTCTTCTTCTTTATGAATAAGAAATAGGAAAATAATCTAGCAAATTCAAACTGTAAGAGAAATGTTGACTTTCTAGTTAATAAAAAAAGGGCTAGAAGCTAGTCTGAGAAGTCCCTTATACACCAGCAGAAATCTGCATTTCCATGTGAGGTCAATGAGTCAAATATAGTGGCTGTATTTTAAAAGGTTGGATGGCTTTAAGATCATTAAGGTCATTTATAGTCATGAAATTTATAGTCATGAATTTTGTTAAAAGTGGCCAGATTTCAAACTCTAGAACAGAAGTAGCTTTTACAGTTTTAAAAGCAATTTTCTACTAAAAATGTAGGAAGTTGAATTATTGCATAATATTAAACCAGACAATTTTTGGAAGGTAGTAATTGGTTGTTTACCTTCCATTTGCTTTTATGGAACTTTAATGGTACCTCCATGGGAAAATAGTTAAGTCTCTTGATGGAGAACAAAAGGTTAAAGAATCCTATCCCAGACACATATACTAAAGTCTTAATGTGGGCTAAGTCAAAGTCATACTGATTGTTTATGGAAACAACATTCTGCAATTATGAAAAAGTGTAACTAATATCGCATATCATTTGGTTGTTGATCTGTTTTAATATAAGGATATCCACAAAATGGAAAATATTTTTTGTTTAGAGCTTAGAATAAAAGAACCCAACTATCAATAAATTTCAAGATGGCTGTGTTTAAATATTTGAAGAGTATTGAATGTTTATTGTTCAGACAGTACAACATTGAAAATATTTATAATATCCTGGCTATAGAAATAATTGGGCTTATAGAAACAATACCCTTATTTTTTTATTTACCTGAACTGCAAAATAGCAATGCATGTTAATTGTGTGTGTGGAGGGTGGAGGGAAAGAAAACTGTAATCATTGTTAGGCACAAATAACCAGGAACAGGAATTTAGTTCAAAACAGTTCAAGTTTATTACATGCTATCTATACACAAGAATCTGTTCTACTCACAGTCAAGGCAAATTGGCTCTAGATAAGAGGGGAATGAACTTAGCTCTTTTGTGGGATCAAAGCAACCCCAAACTGATGACATGTTTGACTCCTCCTCGAGCTTAGCCTGGTCATCTCCTACTTAGGAGCAATTTTCAGACCTCTCCCTCATTCTCACACCTTAAACACATGAATTCTAAATACCAAAGATTTTTTTTTTTGCCCAGAAGAATAGCAAGTGTGTGATTGAGAACTGTATTCTTCTGTCTGACCATAAGTGTAGTTGAAGTTTTCCCATTTGACCCCATCCAGTCTAAATCATAGCCTCAGGAACATGACTGGTCTCTAATTCTACTGACTAAGCTAAAAAATAATTGAAAAAAGAAAACAAGCCACAAGCCATAAAGCATCAGACTAAACACAACATTGGGATTAGTCAGAACATTTGAAGCAATACATATAAAATGATCAAGCTTTGTTTCAAGGTCAAAACAAAATTGTCAATGCACCCATGTATATAAATCCTGTAAAATAAATAAATAAAAATAAATGTTTTGTTTCAAGCTCAAAGTACTTAAAGCACTTTGCAATCTTGTGAAACACAAAAACTATCAAATTTATTCTAGGACAGTTGTTCATAACTAGATTTTATTTTGTTAGTTGCTTGACATTATTATTATAAATTAACATGCAAATGCTAGATAAAGAAGAATCAGGGTTTTTTTTTTTTACATACCTTTAAGATTTTTTATTATTTATACTATTTGCTTATAACTTTAATATATGCTATTGATAACAAATTGCAAAATCATTTAATTAACCATTAGGTTCTTTTGGTCTGAGTCACTCTAGGCCAGGGGTGTCAAACTGGTGGCCCACGGGCCAGATGCATCACACGCAGGCCACACCCACACCAGCTTTGCAAAGGCAAAAATCTTTGTAATATGTCATGTGTGATGTCACGTGATGCCATCAAGTTTGACACCCATGGTCTAGGCTATAATGTGGTGACAACTTTGGTTTCATATGAAAATATTACCTTAAGATTTTAACTGGACAATATATCCCGTCCTTCATTTATTTTCTCTATTATCTGCCGATACATACATGCATACATACATACATACATATATACATACATTGTTTGCATGAATCCCTTTTGTGTTCATGCATACTAAATATCATAAGATAGGCCTATATGATGAATATGCAATTTACATTCTTGTCACTGCAAAATTATCTCTTAGTTCTAAATTTTATCAATATTTTAAGCAACCTCTTTACATTTAATTAACATGCTTTGTAATATTTCTCTTAGATCATTAAGCACTATAAATAAAATAGGATCAAGTATAGATCCCTGCAGCAATATCTGTCAAGCCATAGAATTACCAATGTGGGTAACGTCACTTTGTTTTCCATTTTTGCTCTACTGAAATTAAAAACAATAGGAAGCTTATATTGAAATAACGTATAGAGTTTTTAATCTGTTAAAAGGTAGTGGGAATATAACTTGGGTCACAGGAACGAACATCAAAATAATCACTGTATTATAGGTTTGTAACTCAAATGTTCTTATAGCAATGTTTGAGGAACTGAACAGGGTCTAAAGACAAGTTTCTACTCTTCACCTATTCTAGTTAAACCAAGTGGTGCCTGTCACTTCTTTAAGCAAGAGTAAGGGAACAATTGTTATGCTTTTATGCTGCCATTAAAAAAATGGAAATTTAAAAAGCAATGTCTTCTTGCCTTCTTGTGTGTGGAGAAATGTATGGAGAAAGAATAAGGCCAATTGGCCTGATGTGCATGTGTAGCAAATCAAGATTTCATCAAAATGATTAAATGTTCATCACCGTGTCACACTGTAATCTTGATCCCTTCTGTATTTGCAAAGAGTTAGCTTATCAAGATGCATATTTTATAATTTCCACCCTTCTTTTTCTCCTAAGACTCCCATTTGGATCAAAGGCAAAAAAAATTCCCAACACCATCCTATACTATTTGTTTTTATAACTTATTCTAACACTCAGATAAGACCATCCTATAATAAAGGTATGGTATTGGCCATAGCTCCATGAGACAAGCCGCTACGGAAAAAATACAATGTTGCTGGAACATGGAAAGTTGAGGAACCAGTTTACATTTAATGCATAATAATGATGGACTATGTTCCTTATTGTTTTCTTTCAAAAAATGAACAATTAAATTGGTAGCAATACAGATACAAATACAGAGATACAGACAGTGTTGATAATATATAATACTTCCATAAAGAGGAATGAAACTATAATAACATGCTAAGTGATTTTCAATATTATATGCCTTGGTAAATCATTTGGAATGAAATTGTAAAATAAAAACTAAATAGTATTATAAGCAAAAGTTGAATCAGATTTCCCAGATTTCTTCCAGTCATGAATGTTGGAACTTTATTCTTAGCCATCACAGCCAGAACATTGTTTGGGAAAATAAAGCAAATGTTGGCTATGACAATCTCCTTTAAGTTCTTCCATTACTCTATAGTTTTATTTTGGTAAAAAATGTTCCTATCTTGATAGATAATGTTCTCTCCCCAAGTCTATTTTAATCAGCCTTTAGGCTATGGATATTTTGGATGTGATTGTGCATCAAATTGCTATAGATAAATGATATGTATGTTTTAGAATAATGTGGTAGAAAAAAATAAGTGAATAAATTAAAATATATATTCTGTTTGTGCTACCGAAGAATCTACTCTTTGCTTCATGGTAATTTTAACATACATCCTTGGGTCTGATTCCAGCTGTGCATGGGGAATAGAAAACAGTTTCATTATACCTACTAGACCAGATGGAAAATTATTTTAGATCAGTGTTCATAGTTAAATTGTAATATGCAGACATTAGTAAGCTTAGCTCCAATAAGAACATTTCCAAGGTCTTTACAATTTTTATTGCTATTTTTATAATGTTGTTTATAAGATATGTTAAGCATTTAAACCTAATTTGCATTTCTACATTTTATGAAATCCTTTATTATGATTTGTTTTTGCAGTTCAGCTTATATAAACAACATTTGACATTCACCTTACAAGTAGGCCTTGACTTATAATCACGATTGGGACCATAATCTTGTTAAGTGAAATAGTGATTAAGCAAAACATCCATATGACTGCTGCTCTCATTGAGTGTACTCATGATTGTCCTAGTTGTGGTTGATAATGACCTTGTGGGTGTTTAAGTGAATGGTATTCTGGGTAAGCAGCATAGGGTGCCTGGGCGGTGGGGGTGGATGGGTAAGATCTTGGGAGATTCCATTCAGAAGCTGAAATTCCTCCCTGCTGAAATCCAAGCATGATTTTCAGCCCCTGAAAATAGCCGGTTCTATGCTTCCCAGGGATTCCTCCACCCACCCTTGGAGTCCCAATGCTTTTTTTCCTTATTGCACTGCCCCTCTAAGTAGTTGAAAATCTTCCCTGAAAAAAGCCAAACACAATTTTCAATCCCTTATCAAAGAGACACATGCAGGACTTGCAGAGCTTCTCCTTGCTTAGATTTCAGTTTCTTCTTATCTATTGGGTTGGCTGAAAGGACTGCCTACCAAAGGAATTCAGATTTGATATATGAATGGAAGAGAAATGAACTTCTTTAGCAGGATACAGGAATGGAGATAAAATGTTTTTCAGATTTTGACTCTTTCTCCAACCTGCTGAAGGCATTCAGTTCCCCTCCATGCCCAAAAGAGAACTATTAAAAACAGATCTGAAATCTTCAGGATTTCAGCTAGATTTCTATTGCCCACCAAGGAAGCAGCAGCTTACAATTTTATTTTTTGGAAGTGTTTTACAAACTGTAAAGCTCCTTTCTAAGGCCATAATAAGTGCACTCTATAGTTAAATGAACAGCAGTAAGTTGAGGACCACCTCTATTTCACATTATGTTCTGCTTACTATTGTCTAACCAGTTATGAGATATAGGAAAGAAAGATAAAAAATAATACTGGAGAATTACTTGGCATTCCTTTGGTTATTAAATTAAATTTGGGGTTTCTATAGGAATCTTTCATTTTCTATAAAACCCACTTCAGGGCATATGCTAATTTCTGCAGATATTGTGATTTCCCTCACATTAACTAGACATTGCCAAAGCATCACAATAACTACAAATGATGGTGCATAAACTGCAAATTAAGAATGTTTTCCATAATTGGTGTAGTTATCTAGACAGACAGGGAGATTCTGGCAAAGCAATCAAGTATCATAATCGTAGACCAGAGGACAGCAATGATGATAGACATAGAAGTGCTAAGTGATAGCAAGAGGTAGACAGAATATGAGAAACTGGAGAAATACTAGCACTTGAAGGAGGAACTAGAGAGGATATTGAAAGTAAGTTAAAAATGGTTCCAGTAGTAGTGCATTCAGGACAGTGATACCTAAGCTGGAAGAGTGGCTCCAACAGATCCCAGGAACCACATCAGAACTCTGTCAGAAGATTAGAGTTAGGAACAGCGAAAATGAACCCTTAAAGTCTCAGACCTCTGATAGAGGACCTGAAATTGAGGAAGACACCCAAAGGAACGAGAAGAGATTTTTTATGCATATAGATATACTGTACATGCACATATTATGTATAACACGATTAAGACGTATTCTCAATTCAAATTTTAATTCCCAACTCCACTGGACCCAGTTTTTCTTGGTTTGAAGTTGAGTTATCACTTATGCCAGAATGATTTCATTAAAGTGAACTGGAAATTTTGAAGTGATTTCATTCTATAGAACTTGTTTTTAGTTAAACTAAAACACTTTTCTGCACTCCTACACCTTTAAAGATCTAAAGAAAAGCTTTCTTTCTCAAGTTATAAAAGCAGCTCTGATCTAAAAGTCAGTTGAAGGTGATTTCTGGAAATTCCCTTTGGGAGCCTTAAAGACAGGAGGAGATAGAAAAGACATTCATGTGGAAAATATAACAAGTGTTTTTTAGCTTTCTGTTTCATTTCCAGAATGATTTTTTTAAAAGTAAATGTTCCTATCATTAAATTCTAGAAAACATGCCAAGTAAATACAGATTCAGCAGTTGTCACCTCTGATGATGCAATAATAAAGTTATGAGACTACAGAAACTGAAATGTTCTGAAAACAACTTTTCATATATATTTTTAGATAATTGCAAGAACATATTCTCAGTTGGAAGAACTGTCCACATTATAATTTAGACCAATGTGTGCATCTGTAACCTCCACAAACCACACTTCATAGAGTATTCTACTATAGGTAGTCCTCAACTTATAACCACAATTGAGCCCAAAATTTTTGTTGCTAAGTGAAACATTTGTTAAGTGAATTTTGCCCCATTTTATAACCTTTGGTGCCATAGTTGTGAAGTGAATCACTGCAATTAAGTTAGTAACACAATTGTTAAGTGAATGACTTCCCCATTGACTTTGCTTGTAAGAAAGTCACAAAAGATGATCACATGACAACAGGACATTGCAACCATCATAAATCTGAGTCAGTTGCCAAGCATCCGAAATCTGATCACATGACTATGGGGATCCTGCAAAAGTTGTAAGTGTGAAAAACTGTCATAAATCACTTTTTTCAGTGTTGTTGTAAATTTAAATAGTGACTAAATGAACTGTTGTAAGTCGAAGACTTCCTGTATTCTCATGAGCAGGTATTTGGGAGGTGTCTTAAAAATACAGCAAGAAAGGCAAGGAGGGAAGTCTTTCTTTATATTTCGCTATCCTTGATAATATTAAATATAATACTAAAGATTTTTTTATTTAGTATTATATTGGTTTTGGTCCAGAAAGAGAGCAAAATATAAAGAAAGATCTCCCACTTTGCCTTTCTTGCTGCTTTTTTTTTAGGCATCTCCCAAATACTTGCTCATGAGAATAGAAGAAAATTCTATGAAGTGTGGTTTGTGGAGGTTGCAGATGCAGAGCAGTGTAAATTATATGAACTGAGAATATGTTCTTGCGGTTATCCAAAAAAAAAAAAACATTGAAAAGCTGTTTCCAGAACATTTCAGTTTCTGCAGCCTCATAATTTCATTATCGTATCATCAGAGATTTTGTGCTAAGACTAGAGGAAGAGATGCCATAGCCGCTTAAGGAAATTGCTTACAGAAACTTTTTCCATTCATCCTTTTTCTCAGTTTTGTGAGTACTGATGAAGACATGTTGACCTTTGCATAGATAATGGTAAGCCTCCATTTAGTCATTCTCAAAATGAAAAGCTAATTAACAGTTTCTTCTTGCAACAAAAGTTAGTTCAGATTCTTTTTAAGAGTAGCACTGTTAGCTATCAGCATCAACTAGGTTATTAGCATTGGAATCAGAAACGCTTGTGATAAGAAAGAAAGATGGCAAATTAAACATTCATATTTTATCTTGGTTCTAAAATATATGTTCTTAAGTCTACTTTGAAATACATGATTAAATTCTCTGAAGTGTTTTTTTTTATCTGCTCTTGATTGCCAATGTTTTCTGTCATTGCTAAATACATAGCTGATATTATAAATATTTTTTCTTTATCTTTGAAAACAACATCTAAACTGCTATGAATAAATGTAAATACATTGCCTATTTCTCAATCATTAAATATATGCTTTAACAGCAAATGGACTATTCAGGACAGCAAAGTTATTGTTAGAGCTATATTAAAAGGTCTGCTATGGATTCCTATGAGAATGAATTTAAGATATCCATCTTCTTTCTGGCTCAGCTTGGCTGATATCATAGAAATATCACTCTACAGTGAAATATTTGTTTTTATGATGCCAACCAAGCTAATCCTGAATAAAGCTGGATCCAGGATCAGCTCTAAAATAATGCTGAAGTAGACACCAGCCTAGGGATGCTACATTTTAGGGGGTGCCAAAATTTAAAAGACTCCTGAAAAACTTAATTAAAAAATAAAAAGCAGTAACAACACACTATGTGAGCTAGAATATAACCTATTCTTTATAATTGAAACTGCTAAGCCACAAAATAATTTTTAATGCAAAAAGTCCACAAGGGTTTCCAGTCATTGTTGAATGTCAATAATGACCTTTCTGTAATCCAACTAGTCAGTTTGGCTATCTCAGCAAGTTCTGTGAATTTCACCAATCATTCCTACATGACGGGTTATGCCAAACCTTTCCATGTTTGGACATATAATAGTCTCCCAATATAAAGACTCTGAATCCTGATAGAACCAGAGCTTTGCAATTAATTATGCAACAAGCTGCTATCTCCACAAGCCAACTGGATGCCTCTTCATTGGCACCAGCTGCAATAGGCAAGCTGCAGTTGTTTATGTTTAGCTGGGAAGAAATTTAAACTCGGCAGGAGCTGCTATCCAGTTGCTGGAACAAGTTTGGCATCCAGTTTCCATATTTTATATTTGTTCCTACTTCCTGTTACATTCTTTAAGAAAACTCCAGAGATGACCATGGAGAAAGTACACAATAGCAAATAGAAAAACATGATTTAAGTCCATAAAAGGAGAAGTATTAGAAACAAACTGACATCACTTACAAAAGGAATGGAAAATATAGTCAGGTTTACCAAAGCCTTTATAAACAGAGTTCTAGGCATTCTTATGGACTCTGTTCCCTAATAGAGCCTAACTGGAAAGGTTGACAGTTCTTGACCAAATTTATGGATTTTATATCAGTACTTCCAGGAATTCATTTTTTTCTCCAGCAACTAATTGACTGACCGGGCTCTGTGTCTCTTCCTCAGTTATCAGTGAATTCACTGTGTCCAAACCCATTCCTTGTCTTCCTTTACAAACAATTCTATGTTTAATTCATTGTTTAGAAACCACAAGTAAGTAGAAGAGAGAGGGGAGGGGTGGAATTTAATCTACAGCAATCATATAATAAGAGAATAGAATAGAATAGAATAGAATAGAATAGAATAGAATAGAATAGAATAGAATAGAATAGAATAGAATA
>JANHJO010004311.1:21266-31392 GCA_032468235.1 Pseudoxyrhopus heterurus
GAAAGCCATCCTGGAATTTTCATGTACTGTTGATCTCTAACTTTTTCCCATATTAATAACAAAGAATTTCTTATATAGTGTCTCTTAAAATAACCATGTATCTTGCTTGCCCCATACCATGATCTTAATCTCCAAAAGTTCACCGCTATTTCCTCTATTTAGAAATCTCTTGTAAGGTAATATTGTGGGGATAAGTAGTCTTATCAGATCATCTCACCCATCCACATCTCCGCACAGTTCCACTCTCCTCCTGCACTCTCATTTATCCAGAATGGTCCCGACTTCAGAGTGGCCATGTTTGCCATTGTCTTGCTGGTCGTCAGCTTTTTGAGAAATCCAAGGTGGGGGAGAGGTGCGACTCCACCCAAAACCCCCCTGGCTGGTCTCGTTAGCTTCACCTCCTCTTCGGGGAGGCTTTGGTTCCATTCGGAACCCTCGGGCCGGTAGACCTGGATGGAGATTGCTGAACTTGCAAATCTCACATCCAGCCCCTGCGGAAGTCAAACAGGAAGTCCCCCGTGTCACTTTTCTGTTGGGATGTCTGGGAATCCTGGAAGAGTGCAGATTGCTGAAGAGGTTATTGTACAATGAAAATTATTACCTATATTGATTATATCACACCTGAGGTAAATATATTGAATCCTGCACCCTGGCTCTTAGAATTTTATTAAAAATATCTTTGGGGGGAAAAACAACAACAAACCTAATTCTGTTTCCATTAAATTGAAGAAGAACGATAAAAACACAGAAGAAATATTCAGCTGAGAACTAATATGAATGAGGTTTTCGCAAGCCCGCTGTTCTCCCAGTTGCAGCATCAGGCTGCTACTTTCTATCCCTGATCCAATTCCCACTGTGCTGAAATGTTGAAAGGCATGTGGCTTGGAGAAAGATTCATTCATCATCATTAAATACCCCTCACGGTGCCAGAGGATTTTCTGGAGTGGAAAAATGTGCCAAAATATGCGCACAAACAAAATGGAAAGGTTTTGCTTTTTTTTTTTAAGCCAAGACAGCAAATCAAGCAAAGACCTAAATCAGTTGCATTTTTCAGTACTTTGTGAAAACAGCAAACAGTGAAAAAGGAAAGGATATGAGCAGAGATGCTGAAGCCACAAAAAGAAGTAGCCAGAGATGAGCAGGGTTTTTTTTCTTCCCACAGAAAAGCCGATTTTAAAAAGCAAGGGAGGAAGCTAGTTTTCTTTAAAGGCATAGAAATGGCAGAAAGCATAACAAAGGAAAGCTAAGGGCTTCTCCTTCCTTGTAACTCCCTGAAGGTGTTTATATTTGGTTGACAGATGAGCTTTAGGTAATTCTCATCGTTTCTGCAGAGCATCAGAGAATGTTTAAAAGAAGGAGGGATTCCAAGGCACTTGTTTTTTTTATAAAAGTATCCCAGGTGATGCACGTGAATAGACTTCTGCTAAAGCTTAGCTCAATAACAGGAGGGGGGAAAGAAGATCGGTGCATTTTGTTGAGGGGGTGGCACCTTTGATGTCTATTTCACTGGGGAACTTAAGTAACGCAGGCTGACTACCTAAAAAGAAGAGAAAATAAATGCCTCAAGAAATGAACAATATAATGGTGGGAAGACATCAGTAAATAAAAAGCTACAAAGTTCACACAGGTTATGGCAGAAGCCATGGCCCTGGAAAAGACAGTAGGGGCAAGTGCTTTCCTCCCAGGGGAAGAAAATTAATTTAAGATGTTAAACAAAATAGAGGAAAACAAAAAAAATCAAAATAAAATGAAAAATATGACTCATTTCGACAGAGAATGGAATCCCCCCCAAAATATTTCATCCAATAGAACAGGGGTGTCAAACTGCATTTCTTTGAGGATCAACATTGTAGTTCTCCTCTGCGGGCCGGTCGGAGAGAAGGAGACTGGACATACACCTCCTGCAGCATCCTGCTGGCCAAAATGGGACATGGGTGGGCTTGCACAGCCCCCCCGTTCCCCATTTTGGCTGGCAGAGGCACCATGGTCCAGTCCATTGCTATTTCCAAGCTGGCCCAGCAGGCCAGATTTAAGTACCCCGTGGACTGGATTTGGCCCATGAGCCTTGTCTCCATCAGAGTAAAGTCCCTTTTTTAGCAGCTGGGCTAAACCGTTTGGAGCAGTTTAACAGCAAATGCAAGACAAAACGTTCCTTTAATCAGTTTATTCCAAGAAGGCATATAAATAAAAGACTCACGTCACTGGCTGATATCAGAAGTACGTCTTACAATTCTGTAAAAGAAAAGCTGTTTATTCGCCCCATTCTAAGCATAGAAAGGCTTTGTGTCCTTTTGGACAGACACAAAGAAACCAACTACTTTTCCAGAACCTCCTTTTACCTGCTCTCAAATAGAGAAGGCCAATGGGAACCATGTATACAATATCACATGGTAATAAACTACATTTCCTACAATGCTCAATCCTAGCTGTCCCTTAAAGATACAGCTTGCTATTTCTTCATAATTAACACAATAAAACCAAGCCCTTTGGGGCTTGACAGGCCTTGAGTTTGACACCCCTACAATAGAACATTTGATTAGAACATTCAGATATGTAGGAAGGAGCTGATAAAAGAGAATATTTACTGTTTCAAGGAATCTTCATTGTGAGATGTATTAATGAGTGTTAAAAAATGAATGGGGAGTAATCAAAACTTCTACTAATAGAAGATCAGCACTCCAGTCTTTACCAAATGCATCCCGACTGAGGAATTCTGGGAGTTGAAGTCCACATATCCTAAATTGTTAAGTTTGAAAAATGCTACTCTAAGATGTCCCCACTGACAGAAATCTGTCCACCTGGCCCAAGGGTGAAGGCCTTTTGCATAGTTTCAGGTTGTGAAGTGCACTTTTAAGAAATGTATTCAACCCCCCGCTCTTCTAGTCTATATTTAAGAAAATGACAAAAAGTCTTCTCTTCCACTAACTATTCTGATTTTAGTGATATTGAATTTCATTGTGAATCTAGTTTAATTGTATTGCTTTTATATTTATGCTTCATCCTTTCTATTTTTTGCTGCTGTTGTTATATATTACATATTGTATGGAAAGAAAAATGGGTTACAAATTAATTCTCTAGATCAGGACTGCATGAAGTTTCTATTCCACAACGTTTTCGAACTCAGGGGGTCTTAATTCCAAACAAATGTCCATTTATATACAGTATGTATGTCGGATTATGTATATCACCCTGGCACCCCAAAATGTTATTAACTTTCCCAAGGTTATTAAATGAACCTTGATGTTCTACATGGTTTAAAAGCAGATTTCTCCCATCCAAGTCTATGTACAATACTGCATTAAATCAAATATCTACTTTTAATACTTTAAGACTATATTCTAAGGAGAAAGTAGTATCAATGTATGCAGTGTTGAAACACTACAATAACATTGCCATTCCATGTGCTCTGTGTGTGTGTGTGTGTGTGTGTGCATGCATACACACAGCACACACACACACACACACACACACACACACACACACACAAATCAAGATAACCTAAACCTATCCACGTTATTTTTGTCAAGGCAGAGTCCCATTCTCTACAGTGATAAATTAGCCTGTAGAAACCTTTAAATGGGATTTTGGCAAGACAGTACAGGACAAGTTGCAGACTCATCTATCAAAACTAGTTCTGGCATTTGCCACATCACAGACAGTCCCTGTGCTATTCATAAAATGTCTTCAACCATGAAATTGTATGAATTAAGTAAGTGTGCTTCTAATTCATGAAATTGGCATATTCTTTACCTGATTCATGAAACACACCTACTAGACTAATTATACTTTATGACATGAGCACCATATTGCTTGGTTCAGATAAAGGTACTATAATGTTTTCATTATTTAAATGCAGGATATTTACTTTCATAAATTAAAGTTTTTTTAAAAAAAAGTATTTGAATTTATTTGAAACTTAGTTCCTATGACTAGACTATTATATGTACTATGATGGCTTCCATCTTTATTACTGATTTTAAAAGAAACTTCCCTTTGCTTATTGATACAAAACCTCCTTCAAAGATTGAACAATAGTGAAATCTGAAAGCCAAAATCATAGCTGGCCAAAAAATCCACAGGTTTAGAAGTTTAAAAAAAAAGTTGGAGCTCTGATCTCACAATCAAAAGCCTGTCCTTTTGTATATGCATCATGTGTGCAGCACACATTTTTTTAAAAAAGGTGGGGACTTTGATCACACAGTCATTGATCTTTCTGTGGATTGAATTTCTATCTGATTTTTTCAGAATAAACTTTCTAAAATAAAATAAGCTATGCTCATTAGCAGAATAAGAAGGTAGTTTGAATACTGCTAAAACATTGGCAGATGTTTCATAGCCACCTATTAGCATGGATCCAAACAAATTGGCAGTATTTGCATAACACACTTAATCTTATTGCCAAGGTCCTATTGCTACATTTTTTCAACTTGTTAAACATGGTTAGTGTTAATTTTGGTTATTTTTGCTTTTGATGTCTTAGCAAAATGCATAAACAAGATCGTTTCCCATCTTGATATATTGGAAGCTATATTCTCTGTTGCTGCTGAGGAAATGCAAATGCAAATGCTCCATTGGATATTGGGCATCTCCCTCCTTGACCACATCACAAATTACACCATTCGACAACATTTTGGTGTGGCACCAATTATAGAGAAGATGAGAGAAGGCCAACTCTGCTGGTATGGACATGTCCAGAGAACAGCACCTTCCATTGTGGCCAAGACTGGCTACCAACTAGATGTCAATGGCCAGTGACCTTATGGGCATCCAAAACAGAGATGGCAAGATACCATTAACAAAGATATACAAGCTGCGGGCCTGTGTCCTGGAGATGCAGCTAACCATGCAAAGTGGTGTTCAATGATCCAAACAGCAGACCCTGCACCAGCGGGAATATGCTAGGAAGAAGAAGAAGAAGATTCTCTGTTGCTGCTGTGCTGGTTTTGTGACCTGCATAATATCATTTTATGTTTTAAAACTGAAATCTATTACATTGCAAAGGAAAATGCTAGTAACCAATACAATCTTTATTTCAAATAATATTAATGGATTTCACATACACTCCAGATCTCCTTTTAGGAAAGAAAAATAATAGGAATTTTAGTTCAGGACTTTGTTTGAAAGTCTGCCCACCAGCCCAGGACATCCAATTATTTCCACAGGCAAAAACACTGGACTCAAGGCTATTAAAAACATTTAAATGACAAATTGTTAAAACCAACACTTGGTCTGTAAAGAAATTAGTCCTGCTATGAACAGAAGAAAAATAGAAAAAGAAAAAAGTCTCCCTAATATATTAATATAAAATCATTGAACTACTTCAAATCAATAACTAAGTAAAAACCATGAATCCTTTCTGTTGGATTAGCAACCAATCCTAATAGAAGAATATCTGATTTAAATGAATACCCTTGATCATTTCCAACACCTCAGCAGTATTTGAAATATGGAACAATCAGATCAAAATGATATCAAAAGGAATCGTGTTCATCTAAATAAATGAGAATAGCTTTGCTCAAAGACAAAGAGAGATTTCCTTTACAGAAATAGTCAGCACTTTGCTAAACAGACTGATTCACAGAGGATATTACATGACAACCTATACAATGCTGACTTTTTTTTCTCAACTCCAAATGGAGGACTTCTGTTCATGTTTTCTATCAACCATTCACCATGATATTTTCCAGGATAGTTTTTTTTTCTAGAAAGAACTAAAAAGGGCATAAGAGCTCAGTTTAGTATATAGCAGATCACACCTAATTTGGTTATGAAGGCCCTTAATTTGCACTGGATTATATTTCTTCCTTAGTTCTTCTTTTTAAACAAAATTATACTTCTTCAATCATCCATCTTTCCCTAAGTACAACGTTATTTCCCTCTTGTTTCCTTGTAGCCATGCTTTGATTGGTACAAGCTGTCAGTTCAGTATTAAACACAGCAGTGGCTGAGTGAAAGACATATGTTTGGGTTATAGTTCCGGATATTTAGTGTGTTTTTAACCACATACATTTATTTGGTTTATCATTCTGTGAAATAGAAAAAGGAAATGAGACTAGACTAAAACATACTTTAGAGTAACATTCTGGAGGTGTGTGTGTATTTGATGTGTTTTTAATGAACAGACAAAAGTAGTACTTAGTCCATAAAGTAATGGGCTTTGACAAGGAATAAACTTGCCTGAAATGAATTATATCAGTGACAGAGAGTGAAGAGCAAAAATAATAACAAAAGACCCAACAAAATAAATACCAATTTAGCGTTGAAAAGAAGCCCAGGAAACAGTAGATATAACATACAATATGCATATTTAATGGACATTGGAAGATAGATAGATGACAGATGATAGATAGATAGATAGATAGATAGATAGATAGATAGATAGATAGATAGATAGATAGATAGACAGACAGACAGACAGATAGACAGATAGACAGATAGACAGACAGACAGATAGACAGATAGTGTGTGTGTGTGTGTGTGTGTATCTACCATAATACAGCAATTTTCTCTTACATTCACAACTGGCTTACAGCAATGTCCAGTGATTCAGTGGGTATATAAACTAGGGTATAGGTAGCAGGTTAACAATGTGCCATATTTTCTACTATCAGATATATATATATATATATCTGTACAAATGTATGACTGGACTTGTGTAGCTTTACCATATTAATACTGTATAATGTCAGGATAGCAAATCGAAGGCCAAACTGTGCATAAATTGTGGAAAACATTATTCTTGTAACATTCAGTTTGTTTCCTGCACTTAAAACCCGCTTCACATACTGTAGATTTCTCTGGGAAAATTTGAAAAGCTCCTAAAATAAATTAAAATGTAAAATAATATATTTTATAATATATTATTATAAAAGTTATAGCGATTATATTGTAAGCAACCGGACATAGGAATGAAGTCTGAATAATGCCTGATATATAATAACCGTATTTATGTCATTAAATATCACTGCACTTCAATTCTTTGTTCTCACTGAATAAAAATGTTCTAATTTGGTGCCATGCTGATTATTGGGCAAATGTAAAATGAAATCCTATAGTCAGCAGAGAGCCACACTTGATGCTTGGTGCAGCTGTCTGCAAATGCAATGGGAAATGTTCAGAGAGTGGACCATTAAAAAAGAGTAATAAGCTTGCCTAAAATGCTGACACTTGTAGAATGAATAAATTCTTTTTCTAGGTCACAGTGAATTACACGGTAGGAACTTTTTGTCTATCCAGAATTGGAAATCTATGTCCTTGTCATTGCCATTAATATATTGGGAATAGAAGCCCATTACATACTTAAGTTCTGTTATTATTGATATGTATCACACAATGATGTGCATTGCTTCAAAACAGTATGTTGAACTATATGTAAGAGAATAGGTAGAAGTTAGTGCAAGATGATAATACCAAGTTCTTCCTGAAATTGTGAAACTCTGAAGAAAATCAGAGTGGAATGGCATGGAATTATTGTCCCCTAGTACTGAATTAAAATGGATTTAGGACTGATATTTGAAGTTTTAAAGAACATCTTTTTAACTTCTTTGATGTGTCTTTTTAAATTTACTCTTGCTTGTAATAACATTTTTGTTTTGTTCACGTTTTTGCTGACAAAAGTTTTAAAAATGAAAGTAACATAGAAAATAAAGCATTTTTCTTGAAGAATTTGATCTAGAGAACAACATTGAATGAACTGCAAAATTAGTTTTACCAGATATTTTTGGGAAATTGTTTATTTAAATTGGTGAGTTTTTTTTTTTGAGGTTCAGCATTCATCTGATTTAATAAGTGAATCATTGAGACATGCTTCTGACTATCTTGGCATTGGGATCTTCAGGCGATTGTGGATTTGAATGATGCCTTCAGAAGATAAGACAATTAGTTCCACTTCCCTCCATGGATATTATCTTTAGAGAAGGAATGATTCTATTGTGGAACCCTGGAAAAATAATAATGTTGGCAATGGTATCCAAAATAAGTGGTGATAACATCAAAATGACACAACGTGTAGTATATTGTTACAGAAAGGAATAATTTTTTATTTGTGTTGTGAGGTCTCACACATGTGAGTACGTCCCTCTCTCTCCCGATGGACACCTATACATATCAGGAAAAGATGTTTTGACTGGTCATGTTCAATGACAGCACTACATGGAAACTAGCTTCCCTTTATAATTATGGTCTCTATCCCTAACACTTGGTCCGCATCAATTAACTGGAACAAATTAAATACCAACTTTTATTCCTAGACAACATCTCATTATTTTAGGCAATTAGTTGCAACGCCTGGTAACAGCTGTTTTATCTCAGCAGGATGGAAGTTGGGGGCAGTGGTGGACAAGGTTTCATATTTAGTTCATACAACTGAACAAGACTGTCAATGGTTACACATACAGCAAAAATAAAATGGTGATACATTATGAAGTAACAAATATATAATGATATCCCTATTTCCAGACTATAGGTGTCAAAGATGCTTCACTCTTACTATCCTTGGGGCAAAACAGTGACTGCATGCGTAAATCAAATAGAAATGTAACTTAGAAATAACAGAAAATTAAGTGACCTGAACTTTCTCCAATACTGTCAATGATAAGAAATGGAACTTCACTTCACTGTTAACACTTGTTTATCCTCCAGGTTTCTGGTATGTAGAAGTAAAGGGGGAAAATGCCTGTGGTTTCTCAGCTACATTTTGTTTTGTTTTGTTTTTCTTCCTTTTGGAGGTATTATTTCTTTCTGCCACTTTCTTCCCTTCAATATCCCTCTTTATTTGTGTCCACCTGAAATAGAAAGTTGCCTTATCTTTAAACATGGATAGGGCACTTTCCTTTGAATTTGTTCTTGGCCTGATTGGGGTCAAAATTATCATAAGCAGGATGGAGATGAAAAGTAATTTTAGAAAGGGTTCTGTGTCCAAAATTCTGAAAAAACAAAAGTTAACCATGGATTGATATTCAAAAAAATGGTTGAAATGGGGTCATTCAATTTGTATTTCAGACTCATTTGAAAAAAAAAATGACATGTCTATGCATGCCCAGCAGCACCTAAATTGTGGAAATTGATTTGGAGGCATTTGATTTAATTGGACAGTTTAAACCAACTTTCTAGTTTTGATTCAGAAAGTTTGGAGAAACATTTTAACCAATAGGTATAAAGTCTTCCTATTCTTCACAGACTACTACCTGATTCAAACAAATGCAAATTTATCTGTATTCAAAGTGATATTTTTGAAGTATTTGAAAAATAGATTCTAATTAATTAAAAGTTTCAGCTCTGACTTGAAAAGAAATGATAGCTTTTTCTCATATAAGCGGTGTTAAATAGCTTGCCCATAAAATGTTATAGGCATGATGCGATTTTGCTTACCTAATGACCCCAAAGTGATTATCACTACCAATATTTAATTTTTCATAGTTTTCCTTGTTTTTAATATTATTCCAATAACTATAGACATTTTGTTTGTTTCTGTTCATGCATATATTCAAATGGACAATAAAACCCAACGCATATAACATAAATTATTTGCTATCTTTAAAAATCCACTACAAATTTGTAGTTTTTGAGGTAGCAGACTAATATAGCTCTCTGAAACAGAAACCCTAGGACCCAGCCTGGTTGCTGAGTTACATCCATGCAAATTAGTCTAGGAAGAATTCAAAAAGAGATGAAAGTAATCATGCATTTGCTTGGTACCATTACCTGATGATGGAGAAAGATGTAGCATTTTTCTCTGTAATCAACCTCAACAATAACTTTTGTATTTTTGTATTGTTGGCAGCTTTGTTTCATCATAATCATGTCTTTCAAACAATACAATAATATCATTGCCCTTGGTCCACCAGATTTCAGCTGCAAGAATACAGATGACCAAAATAAATATAGAAAAATATAAACTCTGTTGTTATTTAATGATAATGTGGATTCATGTTCTAGTTCTGGTAATTCTATATTATTTAACATGTTGTTGAAATGATGCAATGAAGAAAGCAGTAGCACAATCAAAATTATGGATTATGCAAAATCTCTGAGTAATACAATATGCATCTATTATATCCCATCTTACAGTTCTTCAGTTTGTAATGTTTAAGATTTGTTGGGACCCAGAAGTCCCGGCCAGATTGTA